>JAAXCT010001617.1:0-146327 GCA_012490785.1 Eragrostis nindensis | reverse complement strand
TAACCACAAATGGAGATAGTGAGAGATTGAATCTCACCTCTTATTGCCACCACAATTAAGATAACATCTAAACACTTAGTCGTCACTAAGCATAGGAACAAGTGCACGTAAGACCATAAAACCAGGCAAACAATAATTAAACCATTCATCCCACTATTCAACCATACTTTGATAATACATAGTACAAGATACATCACCATCTAGTAGGCCTACCTTGATGGATCACCTCTTAGCACCAGCGGTCTTGATCTAATAACTAGAAACATGAATAACGGGGCAAGCCCCGGTGGCTCTAAACTTACTAGCTGTGTGTCCCTCTAGCGGCGGATCTCGAACCCTAGGGCCTTTACAGGTTTATATAGGGCTGTGCTTGGGAAAGGAAAAGGATCTCGGGAAGAGAGTCCTCGTGCGACCGGCACAGAGGCCGTGCTGATCGGCACACCTCGTGTCTAACTCGGACTCTTCTCTAAGTTGGTTCTAAAGTCCTAGGTAGCTTCCATGTGGGCCTTCCAATCAGTTTTCTTCGATATTAAGTCTTGCATTGCTGTTTTAAGTCTTCAGGTATCTTTTATCTCTTCGTGGCGATTATCTCCAAAGATTGGTTTGGATGACTTCCTTCTTGAATAAACTGAATGGTGGGCCAGCTTCGATCGCCCTGAAGTCCCTTGTGCCGGTCGGCACAATGCTGTGCCGGTCGACACAGTAAGCCTTTTCTGCTGCTTTTCTTCTCTTCAGGTCCAGATCAGCTACAATGTCTAGAATGTCGTCCTTTTCATCTGTTTCTGCAATAAATCTCCAGAACGACATATATACAAATACAGTGCTATTATCTTTTTTTTTTGACCGAAGTCAGTAGGGGAAACCCCAACCTATTGTTTTAACTTTTTTTTTATTCCAGCCTGGTTATCCGCTCCCACGGGGAGTTGAACCCAGGTCTGCTAGATGCTACTCAGGTGCTCTAACCACTAGGCTAGAGGCCTTTTGCTATAAACCGATGACCGAAACGACGATGAAGAATGAGAAATCAAACCACAGGGGACACAAGAGTTTAACGTGGAAAACCCTCCCAATGCGGAAGGGAAAAACCACAGGCGCCAGCCAGCAACAATGCACTATCAAGAGTTGGTGTTACAACGCCGAACGGCGGCTTACAAGAGGATGATTTCATGGTAGAACCCTAAACGAGTATATGTACCGTACCGCCGCCCCCCCAAACCGAATCTGGGTCGGGCCTCATGGGTGCATTGTTCGAAGTTGAGTTTGGACGGCCCAAGCCTCCGGCGACGGGCCTCCGCTTCGCTCCGTCAGAAGTCGGCCGAATTTGGATCATAACTCAACAAAGGTTAATGGCCTATAATGGTGATATTTATGCTCTAAATAAGGCGCAGTTGGCATATAAAATGGTATACTGGAAATCGCCAATGGCTCCCCCACACTTAAACCTTTACTCGTCCCGAGGAAAGTCAAGAATAAAAATCAACTTGCATATAGTCACATCAGTCATAAAAGTATTCAAATCGACACGAGCTGAGCATTTAGTCATTGTGAGATCAAATCAATTTAGTATTCAGCAAATATGTTCAAAATATGGGTATTGAGCATGAAAGAGTATTTCCCAAAGCAAATCTTAGAAATATTCAACTTGATAATCATGACGTTTCCACTTGTGTAAATCACTAAAAAGGTATTGTGAGCAAAAGAACCATCCTTCTCAAACAATAAATGAACAACTCAACTTCAATCACTCGCCATTAGGAATCAACAATATCTTGCAAAGCTAAGAAATAACTCTAATTGGTTTTACTGAGACTTGTCAAAAGGCCATTAGGAATTGAACTTTGAGAAAGAAACTCACACCTTTAGAATGGTGGACATGTACATGGCAAAGATTGATCTTGGATTGTACATGGTTGGAAAAAGAAATTCTTAGCTACTATTTGATGATAGAAATTCAAGGAATTCACTCTTCCCCCCACACTTAATTTTTGCTAGTCCCGAGCAAAACTGCGCAAGGTACAGACTTTGTTTTCTCTTTTCTTTTCTCTTTTCTTTTTTTCTTTTTTTTTCTTTATTGTCTTCTCAGTGCCGGTCGGCACAATTGTGTGCCGGTCGGCACAGGGCCTGTACCTGCCAACTTGCTCTGGATTTTTCATTTGAACAGTTGTGTCAGATTTGTAGCCAAGAATACAGTAGGATGTGGTCAAGGATTGGTATTTGTAAGAAATTTGGTTCTCAAGTATCGGATACTCAGCGAATTATGCATAATTCCAATGCGGTAATTTGCATAGCTTAAGTGGAAATAAGGCTAGAAAATCAACACGATACGCAAAAGACATGGCCAATTGTCAAGTCTCATACCCGAAGAATTAAATCCTAACCGAGATTAATTATCCATCATAGTCTCTACGAATCAAAGGCTTAATTTGAGTTGCATATATTTGGCATTTTGGTAGGCGTAATCGAATGATACGGAGTGATTCTAAGGCTCACAATAAGAACATTGAATTTATAAAGAATTAGGTACTAAGTCATGTCATCAAATTGATCTTATTGTTACATTTTGCACGGGAATTTGAGACGAATTACGCCACATGTGAAGTATTTACCGAATACATTATAGTGAAAGTTCAAAATTTTACTTGTGCTCAACATCGCTCGATCGAAATCAGGCGTCTAATAGCTGGGGCTACCCCCATCCACATAACCCCTTACTTTCTCTCCAATGTAGGTAGATTCGAAGAAATTCGCATGCTCATATCGTGCTCTCATCCCACGAACATCCCCAATCAAACTCAAAGAGGAGCCATATGCTTCATATATTGAAGGTTTCTTGGAGGGATGGATCCTAATGCAAGCAAGCCAGAACTCTTCCACAAATTTTCAAGGCGACGCTTGGGGCCTTCCATGTTATAGTCAGCCAACTCTATTTTCTCAGGTACCAGAGAAAGAGTAAGAACACCTGCGTTCCAGTATACCATCCTTCCATGCAGTAGTAATCCCCCCTTCTAAAAAAGTAAGTTGAGATTCAAAGCATTCCCGTAAGCTAGTAAGTCAATCAAAGCTATAACTCTATTTGTTAGTTTCAGGAAACTGGTACATATTTCTAATAATAATATATATCTTTTTATTATTATTTGGTATTTACCAATTTTAGACTAAGCATAAATTCATTAACACTTCTCAAGATAGACATACATACTCGTATCATTTTTCAAATAAAGCATAAAGATCATCATCATATTAGATTTGAAAGCTCGGACTACATGATGATGTATCGTACTAAAAACACTATGAAATAAAACTAGACTACTAGCACACTTGCATAAATAAAAACACACAAACAAACTAAACACACCCGATACATGGTTTCCCAACCCGCTCACACACACATAAGTAAACAAATAAAACGGAATGCAAAAGGGAAAGAAAAACGCAAACCGGGAAACCGATACAAGTTATGCCGTGCACAACACACTACTCGAATGGAGGCGGCTGCGTGTAGTCGAAGCCGTGTAGTACCCCCCGCCTCCAATCTTGCGAACTCATCAATCATCACTTCGGTGTTGCTCCGCATCTCGCCCGCCAAGTTGCCGATGCGTTCAACGTATTGCACGTTGTTGTCGATGTATTGATGCATAGAGGCAAAGTTTGCCCCCAGAGGACCTGCAGTAGCATAGTAGGGTGCCCCCTGGAAATACTGAGGGTAGACAGGGGGCATTCCGTGCTACCTTGGGTTTGTGCCGACCGGCGCGAAGCCCGTGCCGACCGGCACGGACGCCGCCTGCGTCGGTTGGCTGGGGGCAGTTCCTTTGGAGTCCCAGCTGTCCCAGTCTGCTGCTGCTGCGCTTGCCGAAGCCTGCCCGACGGCCTCCTTCGTTCCGCGCTTGCTCTTTGTCACCTTGTGCTGCTCACGGAGGTCGGCCTCGTGCCAATTCCCTCCATCGATCTTGTGAGGGAGGAAGAGGCCGAGCTCGGGGCAAGGGAGTCGAATGTTGGTGCCGCAGACGTAGTAGCCGAGCTTGGCGCTCCCCGTGATGGTCTTCCCGCGCACCATGGACTCGTCGATGAGCGCCGGTTTGACCCAGCACTCATCCTTCATCATGAGGTTGCCGGCGGTGACCTTGAAGATGATTGTTTGGAGGTAGCCTCCAAAAGCCAGCTTTGCCTTCGGGTTGGCCCTTTGGCTAAACCAACTCCCCACCATCAACATGATAGGGTTGCACTTGACGGGCTTGCGATGGCGTTGTAGAGCCAACGCAAGTCCGTGTCGGAGATGTTGGTGGTGTCGAGGCGGCCGGTGGTGCGTGCGGCCATCCACCGGTGAAGGATCTGGATCGTGGGGTTCTTGATGTGCCCCCTCTTGCGCTCTTTCGCGTCGGCGATGCGACGCCAAAATGCGTCGAGCTGCTCCGTAGTTGCCTCTCCTTATGCGCGCCCCCGGAGCCGCCGCCACTCCCCGTCGCTGCCCCGGTCAGGTGAGCCGCGTGTCCCTCTCCGTCGCTGCCCCCGTCGCTTATGTGGAGTGAATGTTTTAGAAGATGCATCGGGGAGGGACAAGAGCCTCTATGTGATTTCTAGGAAGAACTGAAACTTGACATATTATGGGACCAAACCACAGGTGGGCCACGTGTGCATATTCGAAAAAATTATTCAACAAAAACTCACATTTTATCAATTACATTTTGCTTTTATTTTCTAATAAAAATTATATGTGTGTCTCGCGTGACAGGTGGTTGACAAGTGGGCCATATTATGACGATTCATATTTGTCACAAGTTTTGGTGTACAATAAAAAAAAATTTGTTAATGACGATTCATATTTGTCATAACTATTGTGACGTTTATTTTACCAATTATAACGTTTTTTTCGTCATAATATGACGACGTCTTGATTTATTACGATTTTGTGGCAAAATTTAATGACGGATCTTGGTTTACACCCGATTTTCACAAAAACGTCATAAACCCAACACGCTTTATGACAAAACGGTGTGTTGTCACGAGAAAAACATCATAGAAGCCCACAATTGTTGTAGTGTGTATGCTTGCCCCCAAGGTCTATTTTTTTGAGGTACTTGTTTATCAATAAATCTTGCCACATGCCATCCTCTTTCAACAATTTGAAAAGGCAATTACTTAATAACATTTATTTTGTATATCAATGTGTTATGTATACCCAACCCACCATGATCTTTCGGTTGATATTATACTCCATTTTGTTAATCTATACCCTTTAGATCTTAGATGATGACATAATTGAGTGTTGTAATATTTGTATTTATAGTCCTAATATTGTATCATACAGTGATGCACTTTTACAATATTTGTAGAATTAACTTTACATGGGTACTTTTTTAATATTAGCTGTTTTATGAAATGGAGGGAGTGCTTTGTTGCTGCCAGGAAGTTCAACAACAAATGCCCTTTTATATTAGCTGTTTAATACTTTGAAATCATTAGTTTGTGCCATCAGCTCCCCATGGTCGGAGCCTGATCTAGACGCGCGAATAAAATTGTATTCCGGGCGTCACGAGGAAACCAAATTTCACAACCTGGCACTGGGCAAGCAGGGTCGCGGTCATTACGATATCAGAGAGTGCGTGGTTTGATTCGTTCTGCTTCATGAACGTCTTGTTAATCACCGTCAGGCAGCATCAAGCTGCACCCGTCGTCCCCATCGCTTCATCAGGTCACAGACACACGGCACGTATATTCTTCCCTTTTTCTCAGGTCTATTTCATCACCATGAAAGCACCCTTTCTGCCACAAAAACAGTACTCATATGGATTTTTACAAAAGCCAAGGGGCAATATGTCACACCCGATTTTTAAATACATAAATCGAATGTATTCTACATGTATGCTAGGATCTGTTTTATCGTACATATAGTGACATCATAGTGATAAACAGTTCTATAACGAATAAAACAACAATATTGAAACAAACCAGAGTAAAACACATCACGGAAGAAGAAACTCCAGGGCACTCCACAGGCAATCGACTGGCGGCAACGCGACCTTCTCTGCAACGTCTTCAATGTAGTCTTCCCCACTGAACAGCATTTAATATATGGAAAGCAAGCGCATGAGCACATGTCGTACTCAGCAAGTGTGCGAAAGTATGAGATGCAAGGCTAAATCAAGAAAGGCTTAACTGAGAGTCTGCATCTATGCAATCCTAATATAGACACTTCTATATAAAAAAACATCCTATGTACTAGGTGTAATGACAACTCCCAACAGCAATAACATAGCTCACCAGGTTCCCACACCTGGCTACCAAGACTCACCAGATTCTCACCATCTGGCTACCAACTCATCGGGTTCCCACCACCCGACTACCAACCAACCAACTAATCATGGATAAGTCCAAGCTCGCTCGTGACTGTGAGCACGGCTGTCAAGACAGTTTTACACTCTGCAGAAGTTGCACCACTTTACCCACAAGTCGTGATTTCGTCACCCGTCGGTTGACTGAATCCTCCATTATGCCACTGCACACTTCCTTAGGTATGCGACCAGGAGAATCACTACGAGGCCTTTACAAAGCATCTCCTACCCTGTAAGCACCCGCTAGGATTCGCTACAGCGGACAAGTCCATGCCGGCCGTAGCCCCCATTTGCGCCACTTGAACAACCAAATGGTGCCACAGAAATAAGAGAACATCTAATTAATTGGCCAAGATGTCCCATTACCAGCCTTGTGATGGCGCGGTTATGCCGGGTTACATGCTCCATGAACCGGTTTTTAGAATCTAAGCAGGTACAAGCACAAACCAAAGTCTCGACGGCACCATACCAAACCAACCATCCTGCTCAGACTCCTAATTTACCATGTTTCTACCATTACCAACCCAAATTATGTTGCATAAATCGTTAGTCAAAATTAAGGACACTTCCATCCCAAACAGACAGCAAGGCTAAGCATAAATCTACCCATGATAGGCACTACCCAACAGGCAACAAGGAATAATAAGAAACATGATAATGACACATAGGATTCAAATTAAACGCAATGCATTCAAGAAATGTACTACAACTAATACTAATAGGAGCAAGATGTTCAAGGACACTTGCCTGTTCATATTATGCTGCTCAGTGATCTTCTCTTGCTCTTCGTACTCTTGTACCGCTTCTCAACATCATCATCGATTCGAATTAACTACCGATAAAGAAAAAGAGCACAAACAAATAAATACAGTACATAAAACATTATAAACATGTCATAAAAACCCTATGGTTGGATAGATTACCACGAGACGAAGATTTAGGCGCAAGAATCGCCTAAATCGGAGTTACCAATAAAAAGATACAAGTGTTTAAAGGTTTTAGGGGCTAAATTATGAATAACAGAAATATTTCAGGGCTGCGATGCAATATTCAAAAGGCTGAATGGACTGCGGGTTTGAATAAAAGAAAAACAAGGGGCTAAAATAAAGCTGTATTATAAGGATTTCTGGAATTATTTCTGTGAAGTAAATTATATGGACTGGGTCTATAGACCCGTGGACCACTGGCTGGAGACTTGGTCTTCGGTCCATGGTGGACTCCGGCGAGATTGACGGCGGCGCCATGCCGGAGATGGCCGGAGTTGCTCAATCTCGGGCTACGAAGCTTGGTTCGAGAGAGGAATCATACGGGGAGAAAGAGGAGAAGATGGGGATCCTCACCATGGGTCTCGTGAGCGCGGAAGACGACTGGAAGAAGGAGCGCAACGTCGACGAACGCCGGCAGCTCGACGGCGTCGACGGGAGGCGGCTGCCGGGATCAAACTCGTCGAGGAGGAGCGGGAGAGGGGCGGCACGTCCGGGCGGAGCTCTTCGTCGACTCGGGGTAGACGGGGGCGGCTTGGAGCGGCGGCGCGTTGAGCTCCAGGTGGCGGCGGCAATGGAGGCGGCGGCGCATCGCGGCGATGGTGGGCGGGGTCGCGTGGGGCGGCAGATTTGGGAAAAGGCAGCGCAGGCAGCTGGGCTCCGCCTTTTATAGGCGCTGGGCCCTAGGGACCTGGGCGCGCACGCCGAGGCTAGGGAGGCGGCGACGTACGGGCGGTGCGGTGGCGCGTTAGGGTTGGGCGGCGGCGGTTGCTGGAGTGGGCCGAGCTGGGCTGCATGGGGCGAGCTGGGCCGCCAGAGGAGAACAGAAAATGAGCCTAGGCGGAAAAAGAAAGAGAGGAAAGAGGGAAAGGAAGATAGGCGAGAATGGATTTCGGCCCACTGGCTGACTGGAACTTTTATGAATTTCGGATCCAAATATATAGAAAGGGAAAATGAGAAAGAGAGAAATAAAATGGGAGAAAATGGTAGGAAATTTGGGAGAACATTAACAAGGAATTATCCAACCATTCAATTCCTTAGCCTATTCTATAATTTTATAAATTCATTTTCATCACATAAAATAAATTCATTTTATTTTCTACAAAATCTAGCAAAAATGCTTCACATCCCAAAATGGAAATTTTGGGGTCTGACACAATAGGTTTATCTTTTTTTATCCTCCTTCAGTCCTTCTAGGCCAAAGGAAACAAAAATGAGCACATGAGCAAGAGTCTGCGGCTGGATATCACTTTTCATCGTGAAAACTCCTCCCGGCAATTTCCCCGCTGGGGACGGAGCCCCGCGGGGCCCCGCCCCGAACGGGGCGGGGATGGGGGGCATTTTTACCCCGCGGTGCTAGCGGGGCGGGGCCCCGATAACTAACGGGGCGGGGATGGGGATCCATTTTCCCCCGCGGGGACCCGTTGGGGACCCGAAAGAAGCAGCCGAAGCAGTCCTCTAACAATTCCTAGCCCAACAGCCCACCTCCGGTCCTCCACAAGTCCCTATAAAAGCAGGTCACCGCCTGAATCCCTAAACCTAATCCACTCGCCTCAGTCTCACTCCGCGGCAGCGCCGCACTCAGCCAGTCGCCCACGTCGCTCCTCCCCTCTGCGCTCGCGCTCAGATCCCGTCGCCGTCGACTCCATCTCGCCGTCCCGTCGCCGTCGCGTCGACTCGTCCCTGCCTCGCCATGGCAAGCTCGACGCAGATGCCAACTCCAACCACGAGCTCATCCCAGGCGGCGTCACCAAGGTCGGGCCAAGATCCGAACGAAGCAGCTGGTGGAGGTGCAGCAGCTGATGCAAGTGCGACTGAATCCCAAGGTACGGAGACACATGACCCGAAACGGAGGAAGCTTAGATCTGTTGCGTGGAAGGAGTTCGATAGGATTCAGATAAATGGTAAATGGAAAGCTGAATGCAAGTGGTGTAAGACTAGGATTGGAGGTGAAACTAGAAACGGTACTACACACTTGCATGACCATATTGCCATATGCGATGCTAGGGCCTGTAGAAAAGGTCTCAAACAATCCACTTTGAAAATGGCAAAAGGTGCTGATGGGTCTGTTAGTGTTCAGACATACAATTTCGATCAAGATTATGCTAGGAAAGAGCTTGCACTTATGATATGTCTCCATGAGTACCCACTGTCCATTGTTGATCATGCTGGTTTTCGGAACTTCTGTGCTGCAATGCAGCCATTGTTTAAGGTGCCAACTAGGAACACTATAAGGAAGGATATCTTTGATATGCATGTTGTTCAGAGAGGGGCACTTGTTAAGCACTTCCAAAAACTGTCATGCCGTGTTGCTATCACAACTGACATGTGGACAGCCAACCATCAGAAGAAAGGCTACATGGCAGTGACAGCACATTATATTGATGCCAAGTGGGAGCTTCGAAGTTTCCTTCTGAGGTGATACTTTCAGCTATACTTTGCATTATATTTTGTTTATTTCCACTGAGAAGTTACCTTACCTTGTTCGTTTATTTATAGGTTCGTTTATGTTCCAGCTCCACATAATGCAGAAGTCATTGCTGATGTCCTTCATGAGGTTATTATTGATTGCCATCTTGAGAGGAAGATCTCCACGGTTACACTTGACAATTGTTCTGTCAATGACAACATGGTCGTCAAAATGCAAGATAAGTTACCACTTGACTCTCTCCTCTTGGATGGTTCATTGCTGCATATGCGTTGTGCCGCGCATATATTGAACCTGATTGTGAAAGATGGGATGAGTATATTGGAGAAAGGAATAGAGAAAGTTCGTGATAGTGTTGGCTTTTGGTCTGCCACACCGAAAAGGCATGAGAGGTTTGAAAAAATGGCTTCTCAGATGAGCATTGCATATAACAAAAGAATTGGTCTTGATTGTTCTACTAGGTGGAATTCTACCTATATCATGCTTAGCATTGCACTAGAGTACCAGGCTGTGTTTGAGCGTTTAGCTTTGCGTGATAAGTTGTTCAATCCTATATGCCCAACTCCTGATGAATGGTTGTTTGCTAAGGAGGTTTGCTCAAGGCTGAAGTTATTTTTTGATATTTCTGAGCTGTTTTCTGGCACTAGTTATGTGACTGCAAATCTGTTCTTCCCCAAAATCTGCTCTGTTTACTTGGCTATAAGAAAGTGGCGTGCTAGTGGTCATCCTAAGATTGAGGACATGTCAAAGCTGATGAAAGCTAAATTTGATAA
Source organism: Eragrostis nindensis (assembly GCA_012490785.1). NCBI lineage: Eukaryota > Viridiplantae > Streptophyta > Magnoliopsida > Poales > Poaceae > Eragrostis > Eragrostis nindensis. Next base: position 135,814 of record JAAXCT010001617.1, on the reverse strand, counting down.
GTGTTGGGCTGATGTTCATGGTCTCATGGCAGTAGCTTGTGTACTTGATCCAAGATACAAGCTTCATATGCTGAAAGCTTTTTTCACAAGTGTGTTTGGGATTGATCAAGCTACATCAGAAGTAGACAAAGTTAGGGACATGTTGTACCAATTAGTGCTTCAATATCAGCAAACTGCAGAAGTTGTAGCAACCTCCAACTCAGATTCACAGGCTGGAAACAGTAGTGCTGCTGCTGCTGCTGGACAGAACAGTGGAGTAGAAGATGAGTTGTTCAACATTTTTGATCAGTACATGTCTTCACAACCAGCTGCTACATCTCATGTGCGCACAGAGTTGGACTTGTACTTGGAAGAGCCACCACTACCTAGATCACAAGATCTTGACATTGTTAACTGGTGGAAGTATGGAGGGATTAAATATCCTACTTTGCAAAGCATTGCCCGAGACATCCTAGCAATTCCTGTGACAACAGTAGCATCTGAGTCAGCCTTTAGTACAAGTGGAAGAGTCATTAGTCCTAGTCGGAGTTCACTTGCTCCAACAATGATAGAAGCTCTGATGTGTATGCAAGCTTGGTCTCGTGCTGATATGTTAGGTAAAATTGTGCAATCATTTTTACTTGTTGATCATAGCTTATAAACCTGAGTGAACTGCAGCTTATTAATCAATATTGTTTCTTCTCAGATATTCATATTCCTACTGCTGCATTGATGACTTGTAACCAGGAAGCTGAGGAGGACATGGTATGTTTATCTAGTGCTAGCTCTATTCAATCTAGTCCCAGAACTGAACATTTGTCAATGTATTTTTATTTATTCAAACTGAAATGTTTAATGCCTTCCATCTTACTTTGTTTGAAGGAGAGGAGTGAGTCCACTGTCATAGATTGAGAAGATAGGAGGAGTCGGAGGAAGGAGGAGTGACTTGTTGCTGGACCGTGGAGTCTTTCCAGTCGGCTGCTTGTTAGCAGCATCTATATTTGTTCGAACAATATTATTGTAATAGTTAGTAATTGCGACCTTTGTGCTTGTCTAGCTGGCCTATATTGTGCCTGGAACACTCGATTTGGATGCATGTGTGCTCTGCACACTCAAAACATTTGCTTTGTTGAACTATATTGCTCTGTGCCTTGTTCATTTCTGGTGTTCTTTTTTGCCTGCTGTTTTGTGAAGGACGCTAGCCCCGCGGGGCCCCGACGGGGATCGGGGATCAAGCGGGGACGGGGATGGGGGAGGAATTTCCCCCGATAGCTTATCGGGGCGGGGAACGGGGCGGGGATGAGGCCCTTTCCCCCGCGGGGATCATCCCCGTTGCCGGGCCGAGTGAAAACAGCGTCCTGTTTGGCCGGGCTCCTATAGACTCCGCTCCGCCTGACGCAAAATTGTAGCTCAACTGTAGCTTGGAGAAGAATTTCATTTTGGGGGCATGCCATGTTAACTGTAGCAAAGGAGCGGGCAGAGCCCCAAAAACCAGCTCTTCAGCTCCACGTAGGAACCAAACTTGAGATTGAAAAGCACTTCTAGCTTCAATGTCTAATAGTATCACTACAGCGCTCTCTACAATAAATTTGCCAGAGGAGCCGGAACCTCAGAGAGCCGCACCAAACGGGGCCTGAATTCAATCTAATGGTCTCAAACTTTACCATGCTTGTGCTGAAGTTCCTCGCGCCGGCCGGGTCATACTATAGAAGACGTACAATACTCATCGTTCACGATTCTTGATTGGTCACGCTATCCGGAATTTAAATGCTAAAATGCAGCATTTCCACATGCCTTCTTTCCGGCAAAACTCCTATACAACTGCCTATTTCTATGTTGAAACAGGTGACATTGAATTCACGCTGTGAAACATGATGAGGCAGGTGGCAAATCGCCCATGCAACTGCCTATTTCCATGCTGACAGGTGACACCGAATGCACGCCGTTAAACATCACGACATACGACCACTGTACTCCGGTATTGGCTAATGCCGATGGACATCACGACATATGCGTTGTGAAACACGATTCTCAGGACTGGGATAATAATCCACATGGAGTCCTCACACCTACGGTATCTAAACCTTTGAAAGCGATCCATACAATCAGAGATAATCTTCACCTTTCGCTATGACAGAACATGATAGTAATTAATACATTCAGATATATTACACAGCGTCCTACGATTGGGAAGTACTAGTCCGTCAACCCGTGCGTCAGCACGGGCTAGAAAGTTAGACGAACATTTTAGTTATAACATACACACTGTTGTGCATTGATTTCTCATACGATGTCCGTGATACTTTTTATTCATATATTACTATGTCTTATTTATCCTTTTAAATAGTTAATTTTCATGGAAAGGTATTATCATTAACAAAAACCTCTCTCCCAATCTTATCTACACTCGTTGATTCTATTTTACTGCAAATTAAATTGTCCCCTTAGTTTTTCCTTTATCTGGATATATTCCTACATTGAGTGTCATAATTCAAGCCAGATTATTTGTTTGTGTTATTTGTTTCTGACAGTTTAATATCATTTTTTGTTAGATAATCTAATTAAGCATTAATCATCTTAATTTATGTCTATAACATGTTTTCTATTTTACCAAATGCAGAAATTAATGTAGATTTTTCTTGAACATCAACGGTATACTAACAATACATGATACGATAGAGGCAAGATCTTAATTTATCCATACAGGAAAAGTATACTTTCATTGACATGTATGCTAGTGTTTTCCTAAATTAAGGTGACATTTAAAATGTAGGTTTCCAACTCTTTGTATTCACAAATATACTCATGCATATAATGCAAATAATGCCATTTATAATTTAATCAAAAGTGTTTAGCGATTCTTGCTACTATCAAGCCAAAGTTATGGTCTTCATACTGATATGTATGTCAGAAATTACGTCATACCTGTAGGATTGGCTATAAAAAATTCCCTTACCTGCAAGATTTTCAATACCATTGGAGGTGGAAAGTACTTAAAGCTTGATCCGTTTTCTTTTCACCAATGCGACATATTAACTATTGAAATCCTGTTTAGCCTATATGTTCTTTAGTACTGGTGTGATGAACACAAACTGAAGAAATTAATTTTTTTTAGGGATTTCTTGTCCCACCTTATCGATCTCTGTTTCCGTTGTGTTAGACATCGACTTATCACGGATCTTTGAATTGGGACTCCATCTCTAGTGGGATGTGAAAGTTCTGCTAATTACATCATCCTCACCATGATATATACGTTGAATGTATGAATGATAATTACGGGTGTTCCGCCCGTGGTAATTGACTTATCTGCTTCAGAGTTACTATTCACAAATAATACAATTAGTGCATACCTCAGTAATTCTAACATTCATAGATAACTGATCGGATAGGTTCCAAATATTAGGCTGCACTTGTGCATAATTGATGCTGTATGACACCTTTTTAATTTCATTGATCAGTCAGAGATCGATGCAAGCCTGTGTGGTCCCCTGTGTTGCTAATTTCTTATACCACTAACTAATTCACGTCAAGATGAGGTTTTAGGTTCGTTTTGGGAATTAATGTCATAAGGATATTGCACCTAAATATTTGGCATCTAATTTTTGCCTATCTCACAATTGACATGGTAATCTCCTGTTTGTCTATAATTGTCAGGAGCAGTTCTAGTTTTTCTGTAACCAAAAAGTGGACAGGGAAAACGTTTTTTGAGCTTACCTTAGCTTACCTTTTTGTTTTTATACAGGACTGGTAAAAAATTCAATAGACAGCTGTTGATGTATTGTCTATCGATCGTTGAATATTCTATAGTGTTAAGTTTTGAAGAGAAATGGATGATTACCTTAGTCATCTGAAAAATCTTATTTTCCAAACCCCTTCGGCCCTTCCCTTGGTTAGAAACAAAAGTTTCTCTCAGATATCCACCGAATTACCACTGCTGTTCATGTATCAGGTTCGGCCATTGATTAAATCCTTTCAATGTCTTCCCAGTTTTCTTCAGTTACCTGTTGTTTGTAGTTCTTTCTACTCGGCATGGAAGCAGCAGGGAAAATTAAAGACGAAGGTGTCTGATAGCGGGCAGAGACACATTGCAGCTGTTTCATCAATAGCATTACAACCTCAAGTGTAGTGGGTTGTCTCTTCTTCGTAAAATCCCAGCCTACATCAGAAGAATAAAGAATCAGTTTTGTGCTTGAAGATTCATATCCTGATCATGAGGAGTCGATCATGAGGGGGCATGCACAAGCCAGCATCGATACAAACTGCAACATGCAGGGATAGTCATTCATGCACGCATATGCTTCTTGAAATTGATGTAGAGACATGCATGCAAACTCATCTAGCGGTGGACGTGTTTGCCGGGTGGTGCAGTATAAATACGAAACGGCAAACAGGGATGGATTAATGAATACGTACCTCATCACCCATCCTAGGAACGGCGCGCGATTAATGACTCACACACGATCCGGCAAACTCGCAGTTTGCAATGGCGAGGATTGATCTTGATGCCCGCGGCTCGGCGCATGAAAAGATTCGAGTGCTCCCCATCAGAGGACATCAGGCTGTTCGACGTTGGCAGCATGCATGCCGTATCGGGAGATCACCTTGCACAATTCACGTTGCTAAGAACAGATTTTTAGAACTGCTACCGAGTTGATCAGATCATGTCTCCACCTGCGGCTTGCTCATCAGGCTGTTCGACGTTGGCAGCATGCATGCCGTATCGGGAGATCACCTTGCACAATTCACGTTGCTAAGAACAGATTTTTAGAACTGCTACCGAGTTGATCAGATCATGTCTCCACCTGCGGCTTGCTCGTTTGGTTTTTTCTGACGTGCGAGGTCGCCGTGGAAAATAAACCCTAGTTGCTCGGCCGCACCGCAGATTTCATTAGGATATATACTTCTTTTTGCATAATGGCCTGGTTTGATAAGAAGGGTACTTTCGTCTATTTTTTTCATAATGGCATAGGTGGGTACTTTAAATCATGTTAGATCCGATGGCTATTATTTATCAAACATTTAATTTGATGGTCAGATGTTTTGCTTTTTTGTGAGAATTTCTTTGGATTTTCTTCTGATTAACGTGGAGGCCTCAAAAGGAGCCACCAATTAGTAAATATAAGATGAGAGCAATTCTGCCGTTGAAGATACTCCACACCTTGACTAACGAAAATAGCCTAGGGGATCGATCTGCCTTGCTTAATTCTTGGAAAACACAGTAGTGCTTCATTGTAGAGGTCGGGAAAAAGGAGGAAAATAGAGAGATAAACGCCATCAAATAAATCTGAGAAAGGTTGGGGGCACCACGATAGTCGATGCTTTGAATTTATTCACCATTAATTTTTTTAACTCTTTTGATGGACCATGCTAACTACAATTCAGTGTGCATGTAGTTGAATACTAGTCTGGTTTCAAGCTCCTAATAAATTTATCAGAACTAACAGTCGAGTAACAAATTTTAGTAAAACAATTCTAAATCTTGTAAACGAAGAGAAATTAGAACTAATAGTCAAAATACTAAATTTATTATTGAACTGTTTTTCAATCATATAAATAGTGCACATTAGATTTTTTTTTTTGAGAACCACATTAGATATTTTGATGAATAGTTGCTTGATCATTGTAGTATGTTCAGTTAAATAATAACAATCAACTTAGTTTTGTGTAATGGATTGGAGTGCTCGGAACAAAACTCAAACAACTAGGTTGCTTCCATTCTTACCAGTTGGTAGAGTGGTATTGTTAAAATTGAAGCTCCAAAAGAACAATTTGTGTAGTTTACAGACTTGGATTAAATTCAATTAAATATTGTATATCTCAATAAAGTATATGCACGGATATGTCAAACATCTACTTAATTTGTTAACTGAAAGGGAGGAGAAATTAAACAGCCATATACGTAGCACCAAAATGGGCGTTTCGTAGCTAAAAGGTACACGTAAGGAAGTAATTTGTAGTTCTGCCGTTTCATTCCGGCGGTTTTATGTGGAAAGCATGGCCGGCACGTGGGATCTACGTATAATCGTTTGTACAACCTAGGTGCTGCCGTCTGCTATAAACAGGGGCGGGCCTACCTTGGTTCAAGGGTATTCAGTTGAATACCCATTATTTTTTGACATATAGTTTTGTTTATATAGCGTATATTACCTATATGCTTGGAAAAAAAAATCAGGAACACATACTCATCCTAAAAAACCAGCTCACTCATTGAAAGGGAATTCTTCTTGCAAGTTAATGATCATTACTCATTTCAAAGCATGAAAGATCAAAAAGTTGTTATATTTTACAAATTTTCTCCTTATTTCGTTGAGCAATTAGCGCTTTACTGCTTCTATGTGCTCAATTTCAAGTTTGGATCTATTATGCGATTGTCTTCAATATATTTTTAGCGCAACTTTTAGGCTAGAATAATTTTTTTTCCGTTCTTAAAACTTTTTGAATACCCAAACTTTAAATCCTGGGCCCGCCACTGGCTATAAATAGAGCAATGGGAGTCTAATCTCATCAGTCCATCAACCTAAGCCATTTTACGTCTCTGTGACCTGAGAGAGCCAGCCTACCATGGGAAGCAAGGGTCTCAAGCCTGTGATCGTTGGTGTGCTCATACTGGTGCTCGTCATGGAACAAGTCCAAGCAGAAGGCAAGAGCTGCTGCAAGGACACCATAAACAGAAACTGCTACAACATTTGCGGTACTCTGTCGCTCCTCCAGGCAACCTGCGCAAGAATTTGTGGCTGTATAATCATACCTGGTGTTGTATGCCCACCTGCCTATCCCGAATTCAACTTTGTCCCAAACAGCGGTATGGTGAACTTATTCAGTCTTTTTTTAATCACTACATGTATGTCAACAAAAACAGTATTTACTCTAGATTTTTTGGCAGATGAACCAGATAGAGTTGAGTACTGCAGGTTGGGATGTAGATCTTCGGTGTGTGACAATATGGGGAATGGTACTTTCAATACTTCATCCAGACAAAATTTATTTTTACACTTGCCGGCTTAATTATAAGATAATCTTGTTGTTGACACATACTTTTCTTTTGGCGGCAAAGTGATGAACATCGACGTGGAGACTTGCAGTGAAGCATGTGACCGCTTTTGCAACGGGAATGCTAGCATCGCATCAACTGCTGCCTAATCATAGAACTTAATTCGTGCCCTACAACGTCATGTCAGCGGCGAGGACACATGTTAGTCCTTCGTCCTCGATAATAATGGACCCCGTCCATACATCATGTAAGACGATGGGTCAACCTATTTATGTACCAGTGTGGTGCTTGGTTTTCCTTCCTCGAATAAACGCCATCACGTATGCCGTAGATGAGCTATAACTACAGTGCATAATGAAATATAAATAGGGATATGATGTATCCTTGGCCTATGGATATAGATATATGATTATATGCATTTTGTTATATTTCAAATATTTGATACATAGTTCGCTGAAATTATGTGTAGTTGAGCCGCCACTAGCCTTTTTTATCCAGAAAAGATTTGTGATGTATCAAAGTTTTCACCTAATATAAGAAACTAAACAACAGGGAAAAGATGCACACATGATAATTTTACAACTACCATGCAAGGTCTAAATCTCATCCAATGGATCGACTAAACAGAGCAAGAAGGCATGGCGTACAAGCTGAGTATTGTAATTAAAAAGGTTTTTTTTTTGCGAATGAGAGTATTGTAATTAAAAAGGTGGTGTAAAGTCAACAGAAACAAAAATAATTTTGATAAAACAACAACTTTTCTGTGATAAACTAAAATAATTGCTGTGGTACTGGTTTATTGCCGATTTAGCATATGGGGGACAATGTTGTTTTTCGGGCTGAAACGAGGAGTGAGTCCACATTAGGAATCACAGTTCAACCTGTTGGAAATGATCTGTGGAAAAAAAAAACTAAAAAGAAATCAATAATGGATAAGTCCACAGAATTAATGAAATTACGATTTTGCCCTTGATCAGGGGCAACAATCGACTTCCCTTGGTGTCGGTTCCCCCAGTGCAAAAAGCTATAAAAGAATGGCTGTCCTGATCCAAGAAGGTAAGGATTTGGATGCCTCATCTATTCTGATCTATTTGCTTTTCTCAATATATACTGGAAGAACCTGCACATCAGCATCAACTAGATTGATGGCTTATTTGATCTCCAAGAGCTGCTATCACTTCTGTTCTCAATTGAGGAAGAGCTAGGTACCATCTGTCAGTTTTATGGCTTATTGATCTACAAGAGGTAACCCTGTGACTCAATTTGATGCTAGTGATCCTGCCAATTTTTTTTTTGAAGCAACCATCCTGCCAATTTTGCAACACAACCTTCTTATATCCTCTTTGCGCACCTGTGTAAAGCCTGGTTGGGTGTGATCTTTTTGGTGGTCTCAGTCCACCAATTTTACATTTTGTGTCCCTTGAGGAAGTTGGGCACCGCCAGATTTCGTGGTTTCTGAATGAACGCTTCCGGTACATGGACATTCACAGGATTTTTCGCACTCATAGTGGAGAGCAACCAGTGGTTCTATTCTCGGTAGTCCTCCTAGGACGCCCAAACGAAAACTCTAGGCGGGGCACCCTGGGCGCCGTAATCAGAGGGGAGCTCGACGGCGATGGGTTAGCACGGTGAGGGCTGCGGTGGCCGACCCGACGATAGGGAAGGAAGTAATTAATGGTGGGAATGCGGGGTTGGGGGGGGGGGGGGGTGTCAATGTGTTGCAGTGCGCTGATTTGCCAAGCAGAGCATTAGTCGGGAGGAAGAAGAAAGCAAGTGCACAGTCCAATGGAAATCAATGACTCTCTTTGTTGACTGAACAAAAGGGAAATGTTAGCCGTCGTACCGCACAATTTGTGTGTACATTATTGATTATTACTAACTTTTTAGAAACATATGCATCATTTTGTGAGTTTAGTAAAATGAAACTTTTTCACCTTTGATTGTTGATATAGAAAAAAAAGTATTAAGATTGATAAAATAAAACTATGTTACTAGATTAATTCATCATGAAACCAAATAGCGTGTAGTAACTATTTCTTGTTAAAAGAACTTGTTTTGTTATAGATATCATTGATCAAAGTTGAAAACTATGACTTTGACGAAGCCTAAAAATACTTAGATAATTTTTGGATGGAGAAAGTATATCGGCAGCTAACTTATAACTTCATGGAGGACTATTACAGGAAGCTTCCGAAAATACAAGTCAAAAACGTTAAACAGTTTTTTGCCACTGCCAGAGCAGAGCAGTGCAACAACAAAAAGAATTAGGTTTAACATGCAGAACACAGCAAAGAATAGCTAGGTTGACCAGATCAAAGCCGTTGACACTGGGCCGAGATGACCGAAAGAGACAAGACAACTGGAAATGAAGATGCCTAGCTAGCTTGCTGATCAATATAATGGCTCGATTGTAAAGAAGAATATCACGTAATGTCTGATCTAACTTTACTCCAAACGATCGGAAGATACCCGGAGGAGCTCCTCCAAGTACTCGGCGCCGAGGTCGTCGAGCTCCACAACGCCGTCAGGATTAGGAACGGACAGCGTCTCCGGCTGCTGCTTTGTAGCCACCGTGTCCGTGACCATTCCTGATGACTCGCCGGAGCAATGAAGCGCCGGCCTCCGCTGCGGCTTGAGGTTCTTGCTCGACGGGGACAGATTGCTCCTGCGCGTCCGCTGGGAGTGTCGCCGCTTCAGCGCGAGAACGGGAGACCCCTCCGCGGACACTGCGAGCGCGAGCCCCTGCAGCGACTCCCGCACGCGGTCGACAGGGAAGTTGAGGACGGCGGCGTCGCCGCGGGCGGAGAAGGCGGCGTGGCCGTAGGCCAGCGCGGCGGCCTCGGGGTGTCGAAGGTGCCGAGCCACACGCGGGCGCCCTTGCGCGTCGAGTCGCGGATCTCCGCGGCGAACTTGCCCCACGGACGCGTGCGCACCCCGATGAATGCCGCCGGCCGTGGCCTCGTCGAGGATTCCTGCAATCGGTGCTCATCGTGCGAAACAGGCGACCGAGTTTCCGCCGCTGAGGAAGAAGAAGAAGAGGATGAGGTGGAGGAGAACGTGTCGGAGCAGCTGTCGTCGCAGTCCAGGAAGAGCATGAGGGCATCAAGGCGCGTTACATGTCAACGCTTGATGCGTCTTGTTGTGCTGAAGCAGATAGGTAGCTGCAGGTGAAGGAAGAGGAATTGTGGTATGGGAAGTGCTCCATTACGATGGATGTATCGTCAATGCGCATGAGCCAAATTATCGATCGAGCCAGCGGCCAGCGAGAAGGAAGACCAAAGTTGCTTTGATCAATTCGGGAAGAAGGCAGAGATCAGGCAATGCAAGCTATAGGCGATTCGCAGGCCCGCCCGCGCTTTATGGCCTTCTGAACTTGATTTTTTTTCTCTCGTTATATGAAGTGCAGCCTCTTCCTGGTCTCATGGAAACGAATGGAATGGTTGAATTCTTGGTTCAACAGACGATGGGTTGATTGGACTTGTCAAACGAATCAAATATCTATAGTGAAGTTTTAGAATGGTTGGAAAAAAGGAGAGCCGTTGAATGCGGAAGATCCAAGGGTGGTAAGGGTGGCGGTACCAGGAGGTACCCAAAAGAGAGGTACCGGACGGCACTAGTAAATATTTTTTTATATATTACAAAAAAGGGTAAGAAAGTCAATTTAAAACTTAAGTATTATTATACGTATATGAGTTGCAGTGGCGAGTGGGCCGGGTGGGCCGCGGCCCACCTCTGTTTCGAGTTTCGACACTGAACGAACCGAGCGAAACGCCGAGACCGAGCAGCAAGCGCGAGAGCGACAGAGACGACGAGACGGAGCTAGGGTCACGGCCATCCTGAGCTGCGCCCCACTCCCCCAGCGACCAGCGGCGCCCTCCTGGGCCTTCCGGCGGCGGTGCGGCCTGCGCGTGGCTGCTGAGTGCGGTCCTGCGCGGCAGCGGCGCGTGCTGCCCGAGCCTGCCCGCGGCGGTGCGGCTGCTGCCTTGCGCGCGCGCGGCACGGCCACTCTGCTGTGCTGGGCAGCAAGCAAAGGGGAAGGGCCGGGAGGAGAGGAGCAAGCGCCGGTACTGAGCTTTGAGCCAGGTGAAAGCCCTTCAGTTTCTCTCTCCCTCTCTCTGAATTTCAGAAATTTGGTGGAGTTTCGATTTGATTCAATGGAATTCGTACTTATGTCATTCACATGCTCTGAATAAGCATCAAGAAGTTGGCCATAACCTGCACTGAATGATTGTCGAATGAAAGTAACAGCCGGTCAGGGCCTGAATTTATCAGCTCATGCTCCTCCGGTAACTCGCAGTACTGCCTTCGCAAAAAAAAAAAAAAAAAAAAAAAAAAAAACTCGCAGTACTGTATCATTGCATCCCGTAGGCTTTTAGCATGTGGGCATCTGATTGTAGCATGAAAACAATCTTCAGGTTCAGTGCCACACATCTGACATATACTCTGTTTTCTCAATGTGCCTGTAACATTTATTTGCATGTGTTGAGATCCCATTATTTACGACCTTCCAAGCAAACATTTTCACTTTCGGTGGAATCTGACTTCCATAAGTAATTGTGGGAGTTGATAGTGAGGGGAGACGCTTTACAAGATTCGGTTCATTTTGCTATGTTTGGAAGACATTTTATTACCCTTTTGAATTTCTATTGTGATATGTCATGATAATTGTGCGTCGAGAAAAAAAAAATTTCCGGCCCACCCCCACTTCCAATCCTAGACTCGCCACTGATGAGTTGTCACCGTCTTCCTCACAGCACCGTCTCTTTCTATCCCTCGCTCGAATCCCCTCGCTCATGTGGCCGGCGCGCCACCGCGGCTCGACTCCCAATTTCATGTTTCTTTTATGTATTCAAACAACAACTTTTTATTGTTTGTGGCTAGACAGAAACTGATATCATATAATTTAGTTGAATCCAAGCCGCAAGGCCTTCAATTTGGGTTCACAAGCAAAGCAAACTATTTTATTTTTCCTTCAGGCTTCCTGCTGCCTTGCATAAGTTTTGATCAAAGATGGCAGGGCGTGATGTATAGTGCATCGCTGAATCTCGTGTCATTGAACCTGAGGACACTGTGAGCATAAATAATTGATACAATATTGATGGAGTAAAATGGTTAAGAAGAACTATAATAGGAAGCCTTTTTAAAAGGAAAGTAGCAACCTTTGCAACAGTGATTACTTAACAAAGAAAAGAAATAGGTCAAGTCGGAGACAATCCTGGAATATTACATTGCCTTGTAAGGGCTGCGTTTTTGTGGCCCTGGTTTAGTGGCTCTGCGTTTCAGGGTTGTCACTCGTTTGGTGATTTGGTCAGTGCTAAATTCTTTTTTGATAGCAGGTTCTGTATTCTTTTCTAATCTCCTAGGGCGGCCACGTTTTCGCTTTTCGCCGCCTGTTTTCTTGGATTGGATGCCAACATTTGGATTGGGGATCTCTATGACTTCTTCATTGTCCTGTGCTTTGCTTTCATTTTCCTGTGGATTATTAGCCAAGTAATCTTCCTTCTACAAAATTGACTGAAATGTATTAGTTGTATTAAGCATGTCAGTAAGCTAGGGAAAAATGAAATGAATGTGAACTTAGCATCACATACCGATAGGGGCTTCTTGTATGAATCCATTCTTTTTTTGTTGCAGTCTGTAGACAACAGCCTAGAACATATTTTCCAGCTGAAAATATCGATTTGGGGCTACAAGCATAAAACAATACTAATTTCAGTGTAGCATTGAACACATAAATAAATAGATGCATGAAAAATAATTGTAATGTTTTAAAGACCTGTTCGAAATGCTCGGTCATTTGGTCCCCATCCCATGTCATCATGTACTTCATCACGAATGGCCCACAAGAATGGCTGCAATGTTTAGTTGGTGAGTGATTAGGTATATTCATGTGTCAAAGAGTTATAAATTACAGTGAAATACATACGTGTCATCTTGCTGTGGTATGTTAGGATAGCTTCGTCTTTCCCACTTAGTAAGGTCAATGGGCTCAGTAGGTGTAATGAAACCACAATCAATAGACTCCTGAATGCACGATTGTATAGACTCCACCTAAGACAACAAGTTATAAAAAAAAAAGACTAGGATTACTACATTTGAAACAGATGTGTTGTGTCATGTTAGCAGGAAGCAAAAGCAGACTTACGAGGGTAGTCTCCTGGACCTCATCACGATAGTTGGCTAATGAGTTTAGGACTTGAACCTCTCTCCTTTTAAAATTTAGAACTATAAGAATCCAGTGGTTACCGAATATATTCATAGGGACAAAAACCTGTCATTCAATAAATCTATTTATTGCACTGGATGTTGTTTGAGTTAAATGAGTAACAATATTTGTGGAACCACACGTACCATATCTCGTCTTACACACTTTTCTGCTATTTTTCGAATGAAACGGCTCCGGCATCCCCGAGGAATTCCCCCGGCTTCTCCTAACAACTTCCTTGTTTCATAGGTTGTAAGGAATGACGTTGAATCAGTCTCAACAGTACTGATGTAGGCGTATGCATCAATAACCTGCAACAGGTTTAGGAACATTAGGCATAGAAAAATGTAAGTAGTACATGGAGATGTGAATAGTATGTTGAGCATACCTGATCAAATATATATCCATCAGTGACATTTGGCCTTAACATACGAACTGTAAGGACATAGTCACCAACTTCAACTATATCAGCATCTTCGTAACTGCATCTGATAAAAAAGGCAATGTCAATGTCTTCTTCTGTCAAGTAGTAATCGTCATCAAATACGGGTTTTCTTGAGGCAATGGTGTGTTTGGGGGAGGTTTTTCCCGACTTCATGTCCTGCAAAATAGGTTCTGTAGAGGGTCTTGCAGGTTGGTGTTGGTGTACAGTGTCATATCCATGAGCAGCAGAAGTCCCCAGAATGTCATCACCTATATGAGATGGTTCCTACAAAAAATAATTTGCACAAGATTTAAAACTACTTAGTACTCAGCAAGGGGTTGGTCTACAATAAGTACCTGGAAATGAGTTGTGTTGGCCGTTGATGGTGCACTGTTTTGTGGTAGGTTTTTAATTTCCTGAATAAAACATATTATTAGAACAGAGGAAGGTGTAAGTGAAATCAGCATTGCATGTATACCGTACCTTCAATTCTGTTATGATATGGGTGAGTTTATCCTCGATCTTAGACAGTTGTGGTTGAGTAGCAATTCCCAGTTTAATATCTGCTAACTGCTCATTTATGTTGACAACGTTGTCATCAATCTTGCGATGTAATTCATTAAATCTGTTGGCTGTTGTTTTTTCATGAGCTTGATGCAATTTGGTGACATAATCTAGAATGGTGTTCACCTGCGACATATTACGGTATACTTTAGAGAAGATGCATTAATAGAATAGATGTACTCAAGATGATGTTACTTTGACGATCTTACTTGTTCGTTACTTGTTTGCAGAAATCCTGGTTGTTCTTGATGGTTGGCAATTTGATGCCTATGTCTCTTTTCATGTCTTGGCGTGGTTGGTTGAGTAGTGGTATTACTTCGAGTGGAGGTAAGAACAGAAAGGTTCTTCACAACCTTGCAAATGCAGTGATGTATAAGGCCTAAGAATAAAGAAAGTTAGATAACAAGTAATTAGACCTCATAGGTACCTCTCCTCCATCTAGCTGGTCTTTATCGTAAGCTGCATCCCTTAGTGATGCTTCTTTGTTGCCCCATCTTGCCATCAATGGAGGGGGTATAGCAGAATAGGATACCCCGTGGTGACTAGAAGGTCGTACGTGTTCCCAATACCATAGCTGTACGAAACATTAATGCACAACATAAGAGTAGTATATAATTTAATAATATATGGTTACTAGTGCTGCTAGACATACCTGTAGCAATAGTAAGTTCCCTTGAAGGCTAACACTGTCCCTTATTTTGAACTTATGGATGCAAAACAACAAGTATGTCAATGTGAAATGGCCCCAATTGAACTGTTCAATTTCTGAGACGTTGTAAACAAGTGCCAAATATTTTGCATCCACATAATCCTTTGTGGTTGGTGCTAGAATAGTGCCTATGGTGTACAAAACAAATAGTCTCTTGAAGTTATCATCGGGCTCTGCTGAGGTTTGAATCATACGCTCTAGGCCAGTAATAGTAATCTTGTGGTCTGTTTTGAATGAATTGAACAACGTATGATGTATTGCTGCAGAGGTCTCATCTATTGGTGCTACTGCACGCATATTTACATCAAAACCTTGTATTGGAAGACCCATTAATAGCTCTACGTCCTTTAGAGTCATTTCAATATCCTGATTGCAAATATGAAATGTGTTACCCTCGGTATTATACTGCTTGGCAAGCTTCACAAGCATTTTCCTTCGCAGGTGCACTGGCTTCATGTGTAGCAGACCACCTAGTCCTATACTTTGAATTGCACCCTGGTGGGCCTCTGATAAATTTCTTGTGGTGTTTGCGAATCTGATTGGTGAGCATATTATCTTCATGTCTGAATGCTTATCATTCTGCAGTAGAACATAAATTGTAAGCATCACTAAAAGAAATATTTCTGTCCAAACAGATAATAAACACGTATCATTTCAATACCTCATCTGTAGGATTACTCATTTCACATAAATCAGCGGAAAGGAACCTGTGACAAGAAGAAAATGATAGTTGATTTAATGCCTAATCAACAATGTCAGCTCTGAATATAGTGTTATCATTCTGCAAGAGAAAATGTTAAGGCAATCATGTAGCATTCCTGCACAGGTGGAGTGGTAAAACAAGCTGTGACCCTGTCACTTCTGAACTCTGTTTACCAGACAAATGAACAAAGGATGCATTCCACACAACTGAATGTTTCAGCCAAGCAGCTATTTACACTACAGTATGTAGTAATAGATTAACAGGACTGTAGCAAACTACAATTCAGCAATACCTTATAACTGCAACTTAGATGTTTTTTGTTTTATAAACTGGTGTTTTCTTCAGACCAGACATAATCTGGTGCATGTACTATAAGAAGGGAAACCTCTAAATTGCTGTCATTTTAGGTACAACCTCCTGGATGGAAGAATCAGGCCCTAATGCAGGAAATATCAAAAACTCTAAAGTCAATATCTTCAAATCTCCTCGACAGATTTTCCGAGCAGCCTTCTCTGAATGAGGTAAATAATAAGATTGCTCGATATCATAAATATGATTTGGAGTATCAGGTCTTTTCTGACTCTTGAATTCTTTTTCAGCATACCACTACAGAAACGCCGCCGATCTCTCAGATCGTGACAACAGGGTTTTTCAGCACAAGGCGGAGAGGGTGATGGAAGAGCTGTGGGTAAGTCTTCGTTGCACTGCATTGGTCAATACATCGCATTCATTGGATATTATTCAAATAATGACAGTGTACATTGCGTCTTGATGCAGGATTTCTACAGATGCGAGCCTGGGCAGGAGGCGTTGGCGGTTCGTGTGACGAACAATGCATGTCGTAAACTCGTCAGAGACATGCATTACGAGTCGCGCGTCCAGGCCGTCATAACTTACTACGCTACTGTCCAAAATGAAGGTGGAAAAAAAAGAGGCACGAACCATTGAGCTTACCCGAGAGCAATACATGCTGATAAACACGAATACCGAACTCTTATGAGATTAAGTACGCTTAATTTGATCTTCTCATATTTCTATACTTGATGACGTGCAGGTGCCTCCGTGGTGGTGCGCCTCCCATTTCACGGCCTGGTCCTATATTGTCAACAAATGGTGCGAGCCCTAGTGGCATGTGAAAGGATCAAGGGCACCGAGGAGGGGGGGGGGGGGGGGGGGGGGGGGGGGGATGAATCGGTGTGTCAACAATTTCTCCCAAACGTACTTTAGGCGTGAAGCTAGCAAGACTAGATATGGTGATAACAAAAGCAAGCGATGCGCGCACACAATCTAGTCTATGCAACAAGCAACACCCTAGCAAGCAATTCTACCAAGTAGTAAAGAGACAACCTATCAAGCAAATCTACTAGCGCAAGAAGTAAATGCGGAAACGTAAATGCTAGTATGTAAAGGAGATAAGGATAGGAATGCTCATGATTTTTCCCGTGGTCTCGGAAGGATGGCGCCTTCCCCTACTCCACGTTGGGTCACTCCCGCCGGAGTCTCGACCCCGTCCCTCCGCTCGAAGGCGATCGCTCCTAGAGCACACTTCACCCTCCGAGTGAAGTCGCGGGCACGTCCCGCCGGGCTCGATCCCGGGTACTCTTCCGGAGGTAAGGCTCCGCACGTGATGCGTGCCAAAGGGCGCTCCACTAGTGATGCTTCTTTCGCACGGGAAGCTCCAAGACCGTGTACAAACTTGTGTTAGCTTCCACAATCTCCTTGGACAGCTCAACACCAACGCCTAACCGGTCTAGGCCTTGCCATAGACCAAGAGTAACAGCTCAACTTGACTCTCTCAAGCACTCCCTAGCCTAGAGATCAATGGATGCAACTTGTTACTCTCTCAAGCACTAGGATCACTCCAAATCCTTCTCAAGTGCTTCCTCTTCTTGCTCTTGGCTTCTCCCTGTCTTCCTCAACTATTCCAGTGGCCAAGAGACCCTCAAAGGGGTAGGTAACCAGCTATATATAGGCCTCCAACCTCAAACTAGCCGTTACCAAAAAGCAGTCTGTCGATACAGTCACCGTAGTAACCACCGTATGATACGGTGACTGTAGCACCGTATCATACGGTGACTCCTTTCTCACCTGCCAGAGCAACTCCATTCTCTGGTCTTCATCTTCCTGGGTTCATCGTATCATACGGTGACACCCACCGTATCATACGGTGACTTCTTCTCTTCAGCTTCCAGCCAACTGCCAACTCTCTGGAAATCTTACGGTGACCACTGTATCATACGGTGACCACCTCACCGTATCATACGGTGACTCCATCTTCTCTGCCAGGTCATCACCTCATCTGGACTTTTCTCCTTGCAGTCACCGTATCATACGGTGACTGGCACCGTATCATACGGTGGCTTCTGCTGAAGCTGATCTTGATCTCCTCTTCGATCCTCGACTCCAACTTCATCCTTCTTGGTTCCTTCACTTCTTCTCTTCTACTCCAAGTGTCCGAGAGACTCACATTTGCATCCAAAGATCTCTACACTATTGAGTACCTAAGAGAACCAACTTGAACCCTCTTGATAGTCCGGTTTTTCCTATGGACTCAAGCTATCATCTAACCAAGCAACACTCGCTTGGTCTAGCATGTCCTTAGCCTTGATCCATATCTTCTCCGCGACTCCATCAAGTCCATTCTTGTGTAGATGAAGGCAACCAATCATCCTTGACGTTTGAATTAGGGTGTGTCGGCATACACCACCAACGGACGAAGCTTTCTTCATATGTGACCATTTATCAATATCCTACATGGAAATGTTAGTCACATACAAAGGGTCATCCAATCACCAAAACATTCATACCTTTGGGGTTTCCAAAACACTCCAATGGCCATGAAGCTTACAGCATGAGACACACAACGCTTGCTGGGAGCGGTGCTTGATGATGCCAGGGGCACCACACCATCAAGGCAACCTTACCCTTTCTCAGTACGTGGCTAGATGGGTACGTGAACTCAACTTCTTTATTTAAACACTTAATATTCTCCATAACTTCTAATCATCTTTCTATTTTCCTTGTAGTCGGCGGCACATGGTGGCCAGCCTTGCGGGCAGTTGAAGGCCTTTGCTCTGTCCCACAAGGGCAAGGCGATGGCTGACATCGACTACAACCCAGAGGACCCGCCCGAGGCGTACAGCAACGCTACCGTCCACAGCCGCCTCAGTGAGTACACCTCGGCGGCAAGGGAGGTCCATGGGCCAGAGTGGGATCCGAGCACCGAGCCCCTTGATGGAGAGGTCGTGATGAGGATGGGTGGAGGTAAGAAGCATGGCCGGTACTGGATTGACGACAGCACAATCGACACGGCCTCTACTCCCACCCTCTCCGAGATCCGAGCAAGGAGCACGGGCTCAGCTCCGCCCATACGCCCACGGCCTAGCGCTACACAGATCCAGATTGAGCAAATGCAGGTAATCTTGGTTTAATTCGTTGTTCTTTGATTTGTACATGGGCCTTGCATTGTAATATTGGGATCGATGAAATATTGTAGGCCCAGATGGATGCGAAGTTGGAGCAAGAGCGGCAGAGGATGCAGGCCAAGATGGATATGAAGCTGGAGGCAGAGCGGCAAAGGAATGACTAGCGGATGGCGAAGATGTTCCTTTACATGCAGACTCATGGTACGGTGCCACAGCCAGGGTAACTCCCTCCTCTACCACTACCTCCTCCTTACGGCGGTCCTCCTCCCTTCGGCGTTCCTCCTCCCTTCGACGTTCCTCCTCCCTTCGGCGTTCCTCCTACTTTCGGTGGTACTTCTCCTGGCACTCCTTCTGCAGGCACTCCGGTAAGTCACTTCAAATCTTTTGTACTTTAATTTCTTACCTTCAAGTATGATATAGTGAAGTAATTGAAGGGTTAGCTATGCTAGCTTGTAACCAATATTTTGTCACTTCTATTACATTTTAGTTTATATGCTTCTAACCTACACATTTTAGCTTACATGCTTCTAACCTACAATTTAAATACTTGTATTGCTTTGCTCGTGCAGAATCAATCGGCGGGATCCAACAATCCCTCTCCGCAGAATGCTTGGTCGCCGTGGCCGCCTCGTCAATAAACCTGTAATTGTATTTCAACTTCTATAACTATGTGTCGTGATCGTGTGAGACTTTGTGATGACGGTTGGTGGACTATGTGTTTGTGATGATCATGGACCTCTATGTGATGTGTTTGTGATGACGGTTGATCGTGGACCTCTATGTGATGTGTTTGTGATGATGGTGGAGCTTTTTATGTGATATGTTGAGTTTGTGATGGTGGTGGAGCTCATTTACGTGATATGTTAAGTTTGTGATGATGTGGGCTCAAATATGTGATATGTGATGATGATTTGGCTCATATATGTGATGTATGATGTTTTTTTGTGATTGTGGTCCAGGTTGTAGTCGATTTGAAATGTTTATTGCAGTCTGGAACAATTTTTTGCCGAGTGTTTCAAACCTTTGCCGAGTGCCAGAGTTAGGCACCACGGCACTCGGCAAAGTAGGGGTTGACGCCTGACGGACGTCAACACCTTTTTTTTGCCGAGCGCCACGTGGGGCACACGGCAAAGTGTTTGCCGTGTGCCCGACAAACGGCACTCGGCAAAGTACTGTTTGCCGGTACCGGTTTGCCGTGTGCCGTTTGCCGAGTGTTGCACACGGCAAACCGTTTGCCGTGTGTTTTTGTCCCTTTGCCGTGTGCCCTGGGCACACGGCAAACGGTGGGTTTCCCGTAGTGTCAGTTACTATTTCAAGTACTCCTATGTTGAAGACATAATGCAGGTGCCAGTTTACATCATTGCAATCAACTTGCATATACTGCGAGATGTTTTCATAAAATTGTCCTCTAGCTAGGTACCTACCTGCAGCATGTACGTAGAATAGTACATCGTACGAAAAAGATAGAAGAAGGTTCGAGCATGGATCTAGTGTCTATATCAGATGTGGACGTGCAACGCATTAAATTCACAGTTATAATTAAGTCTAAACACATTACTTTAGTCATCCGTGTCCAGATCCAGTATAGTGAAGAACCCAACCTTAATTATTACTCCCTCCGTTTTTAATTATATGACGCCGTTAACTTTTTTGTTGAACTTTGACCAACCATATAGATTTAAATAATTACTTTTCGAATGTGAAATGAATATTATTGGATC
Organism: Eragrostis nindensis; assembly: GCA_012490785.1. Taxonomy (NCBI): domain Eukaryota; kingdom Viridiplantae; phylum Streptophyta; class Magnoliopsida; order Poales; family Poaceae; genus Eragrostis; species Eragrostis nindensis. The sequence continues at coordinate 115,093 of JAAXCT010001617.1, read as the reverse complement.
ATCAGAAGCACTGTAAGGTTAACTTATACACTTAGCTATTTACACAAATATTTTGAATAAGACGAATGGTTAAACATAATGAAAAAAGTCAACAGTGTCATATATTAAAAAACGGAGGGAATATTTCTTTTGCAGGAAATCAGCCGCTGTTGTTCGGAGCTTTCCTGCCTCCTGCCTTCATCTCCCATTCCCATTACTAATTAAATTTGGTTGGGCTCCATTACTAATTGAGATTGTAGTACATCACAAATGCGGCTGGGTTGAATAAATAGCTTTGTCTGGCTAGCACGCAGGGTGTGTCCAGGTGCGTCCCCCAACAAATTATGGTAGGTCGCTGGCTAGGTTGATCAACAGCGTATCGCTTAGCTTGTTCTTCTTTCGCAGACTTTGAAAACGGCGGCAGGGAATCAGATATTTAAATTCCGAAAAAAAGAAGCAATAAGACCGACAACTAATGCACGAATACAATGTGTACATGCTTTTGTATAAATAAAAAATTAGATTTGACTGTCAAAACAAACCCAGCCGTACAAGCTGCAAACGTTTGTAAATTATTCTTTTAGTGGAGGTGACGTCCTCATCGACAGCGATGCGATGCATAGTGGTGACTTCGTGAATCTCAAGATAGCCGGCGATGTGCTTCGGAGGCGCTCATAGGGCTAGATGTTGAGTGTGTGTTCGTAAGGATGATTACTCGTGCTTTTTTGTTTGTGTCCTCATCTGTAGTTTAAGAAAAAATTTCGTAAATTAACCATTTGATCCGTTTTGGTCAGGTTGACCACCAGCTAATGAGGATATAACAGATTTTGTTCTGTAGAAACTAATTTTAGCTTAATGTAATTTCCTTTGGGTTGTTCCTTTTGATTTACTAGTACCAATGCACGTGCTTTACGCACATGTCTAGCTAAAAGGCTGAAATGATATGTATAATAAAGCTAATAATTAAACAATAAGAATATATTTCCTATGATTATTATGAAACAAGTGATTAGAAAAATACTGGCAACATGGACAATACATATAAAAAGACAACTAAAGTGAATCGGAATATTATAAATGAAAATACAAATGTCTCAGTCAATTGGGATATCAATAACAATAGTTCCATCAAAATCAAATTTGTAAACTTGGTTGAGACCCAATGCCTACATACACTCGAACCAAACTTGACTTCAGCATAGTTTGTCTGATTTTGGAAGTGTAGCAAACTTGACTTGATCTTACTTTCTCTGCTTCCCTGTAGTCTCTCAGTTTCAGCTTGCCGCAAGCCACAATGTTGAGTTTGCAACGGACATTCAAACTTTAGGCGGCGCGCGTTTTACCTTTCACCTTTCAATACTCTACGTTGCTCTTCAAATCCCAATATTTTATTTCCATAAAAAGAAAGTATACATTGTAACAATGTCTGATTAAACAATAGCGAGATACTATGGGAAGAGAAAACAGGTATTGAATATTTATTACCTCCGTTTGACCATATTTATTGTTTTAGAATTCAAATGTTTTCTCATAATACTTGTGATTCTCACATTCCAATGCACTGAGGGAGGTAATAGTACTCACTACCTCTCACTAGTATACGCACACATATCATCTGACCTTCTCTCTCACATTATAGGGTAACATCATTTGTCACATCCCGTTGGTCCCCGTGAGATTTGCTACAAGTCACATGAAACCAACGGAGTACTTCTTCTCCAACTCTGTTAAACATGTTTTGCATGCTCAAGTTTCATCATTCTCAACTTGCATCTTTAACGACTACGAGTAGTGTTTGTGTTTGTACACATGCATGCTTATAAAGTTAATTCTTCTTGCACCAATGACAGCGTTTGTGTTTGTACTTGAACGAGACAATAAAAAGGCCATTGAGTTTCTTTCTTAAAAGAATAATAGCGAAACACGAGGGAATCAGTGCAGATGAGGCTGCGCAAAGATGATTGACACAGACATGGCTACTGGCCACAAGCGTGGCCTGCAAATCCATGGCTGTTCGCTCGACGTGGTATAATGATTGCAGCGTAACACGTTAACTAGCACTCAAACTCGGATGAGACGCGGAGGAGCTCATCCAAATAATCGGCGCCAAGGTCGTCGAGCTCCACGACGCCGCCGGTCGGACACGGCGGCGTTTCCAGCTGCGGGGCGACCACCACGCCTGCGCTGATGAACTCGCCGGAGCACCGCTCCACTGTCCGCCGCCGCCGCGGTTTCAGGTCTGCGCTGACCGGAGAGAGCTTGCTCCGGCGCGTGCGCTTGGAGTGCCGCCGCTTCAGCGCGAGGACGGGGGAGCCATTGCCGGCGGCCAGGGCCATCGCCCCGAGGGACTCCCGCACGCGGTCGACGGGGAAGTTGAGGACGGCGGCGGCGCCGCGCGCGGAGAAGGCCGCCTGGTCGTAGGCCAGCGCGGCGGCCTCCGGCGTGTCGAAGGTGCCGAGCCACACGCGGGCGCCCTTGCGAGTGGAATCCCGGATCTCCGCGGCGAACTTGCCCCACGGCCGCTTCCGGACGCCGATCAAGGTCTGTGCTGCCGGCTTCGGCACCGGCGGCGAGGATTCTTCACAATGTTGCTGGTAACCTGTGCTCGTCATCCCCATTGCTGCCTGGGAGGAGGTGGCCGAGGAAGGGGAAGAGAACGAGTCTGAACTCTCGTAGTCGTCGGAGTCCAGGAAGAGAGCGAGGGCGTCGAGCTCTCGACGCAGCAAATCGCCGTCGGTCGTCGCCGTGGATGGAGGCGACGGCCACGCAGCGGGTGCGGCGGCAGGGTCGTAGTAGTAGGAGTAAGGGGTGTAGTGGTGCAGCTCCATTGCGATGATTCAAAGTGAGCGAGAGCTCCAACAGTGAACACTGCAGCAGGGAAGAAGAAGAAGAAGAAGGAGAAGGAGAAGGAGAAGGAGGAGAAGCTTTTTATCCGTTCACGGCGGGAGGAACAGCTCGACGGGCATTTATAGACAGCTGCTGTGAATTTCATTCCTTGTTTTTGTATGTTTTGTTTCCTGGTCTATCGGAACGGAAGAACGAATTTGACTAGTCCATGTCTGCCTAATAGGGCCATAAGAGAGAGAGAAAAAAAAGAAGGCCCGTGATATGTACAATCATGACATATGGCTGACGTAGGACGGATTATATAGTTATAACAAATTTTCCCAGAGTCTGCCCCAGCCATCCTCAACGCCAGCTATGCGCTAAGCCGCCCTCTGTTCCTGCATCAGCAACTGCTTTCCTTGATCCTTCCTTCCTGTCTTTTTATAAGCATAATAGTTGTAGCTACTGGTAAGCATAATAGAACGCAACTTTCAAAAATTGTCATCGTAACAGTCCTTTTACATTTTACGGAACAATATCCTAGGTACAAAAACCAAATTGGTTTAACGGTTTTACGATGAATCAAATTATAATTTAACACACTTTAGACCTTAGCTTAGAAACAATTCAAACATCTCGTTTACCTTAAACAGCTATTGCTTGGAGTGATGTGGAACTTAGCAATGCGACTAACATGAGGGAAAACGGTCCTCATTTCCCCGATGGTCATACAATTTAGTTCCGTATATCCCAAAATTAAGTTTCTAGTATTTAAGATCGCAAGAGACTAGAGCTAGACACTTCTCCATAGTGACAAAAACCATCAAACCTGTATAGATGTGGTATCACCAAATTGTTTCTGACTGCATTTCTAATGCATGGTCATCTCGTACCATGTGACGCCATAATTTCTTAAAACATGTCCTTTTGATAAACTTTGCATTCAAATTCTCTAACTTCACCAGCAAAGTACTCCATGAAAAATACATTATCTTCTTTGAGGTAGTTATTCAGCTATCTTCAGGTCGCATTATTTTGGCGCTTTCCAACAACCAGCCTTATTTTAGTGAAGTGTTTCATGGCATCCTGCTTACTTTATTGGTAGGGTCAGGCTCTATTGCTACATTTATGATAATATGTTGCTTTATACTCCCTCCGTCCAGAAATAAATGCATTCGTTGACTACCAAGCATCAAGTTTCTCATTCATGTTATTCAAAAAAATTGTAAATATATAAAAACAAATAAGTCATACCTAAAGTATATCTAATGATAAAAAAAGTCCGTTGGGAGTAGCGTTCACAAGGAACTAAAATATTTAAAGGCGGTAATGGAAGGATGCTGAGTACATTAGGAGCACAACTAATGCATTTGATCCTTCCCTAAAAAAAAAAGAGAGAAACTAATTTTCCTTTTAAGCGTTGTCTATTGTAGTTTCCATGAAACAGCAGGTGATGATGCATTTGTCCAGCTCAATATACATATATAAAGACACCATGCTAATAATTGTAAAATTAGTAAATTCATCGTACCTGTATTAGAGTATAATAAATTTATTAACTGGTCTCTTGCATTGCACGAGCATGTGAGAGTCAACATGCTCCCAGTTTAAGCAACTACCCGTACGTGACCTAAGAAAAATATCAGTTAAAAAACATTGTATTTAGCTCTGATCGGTGATGTCTTGACCTCACTGTTTCGCAACAAATTTCTGAGGACTGAAGGTAATTATTTTGGTTTAATGTGAGTTGTACCTGATCAATCTTGTAAGAACTTTTTCTACAATATTGAATCTTGCTAAGAACTTGACAATACTATATATTACCGAAGGTATTTCTTGCTTCCTATAGTACGGATGGAAACGATCGCAGAAGGTTCCTGGATGCATGATATATGCCGCCATGTCGACCGGATCTGACGCACGCACGGAGGTGATGTGGACGTGCGTAAGCGGCGCATCACATCCACATCTAGCACGACCAAGTTGGTCTTGTTACGCACATAATTCCCAATGCTTTCCTTCAAATACCCCATATAATTAAGAGCATGCCCAATGATAGAGGCAGTTAATTTGCTAACTTTTTCTGTGTAGGATCTACATAATAGTGTCTTATTTATATTAAGAGTTAACTCTTAAACAAAAGGTAGCAACATTGTCTCTCCTCACTGTTCACTATTAAAAAATAATATCTGCTGCCTCTTAGCCTCCCGTTGGGATGCTCTAATCGGAGCTTTCCTTTCTTCCGCCTCTTTCGTCTCCATTAATTTGTTGGTCATTCAATTTAGCTTTTAATGGTGTCTCCAATACTGGATGTAGCAACAACCTCGTGAAGGTTGTTGTGCATGTTTCGTTACCCAACCACTCCGGCCAAATCTAGTACAGTTGCAGTGCGTGTCCAGATTCATGGAGGGTCTGGTTTGCTACTGTAGGTATGGCTGCTCATATATTTTTTAAACGATAAGTACAGTGCTGGCTTGTAAACAGGACAAATACCATCCACCAGAATTGAAAGAAATACAAAAACTTATAACTTAATTGTTGCTCCGATTACGTATGTAATATAACTATATGCTGATAGCACAAAGCTTTGGGCTCCTCACAGCATTTTGGCCTATGTGGCTGCTTCTCGTATCGACACGTCACCCTTCTTTTATTGTGAGCTGTCTCGGTGGGCTTTGTCCGACTTCGACAAGCCTTTTGATTATGTAGGCTCTTTTCTACGGGCCTAATCGAATATGTTGTCTCGGTGGCCCGTTTTATATTGCCTAAGAGGTCGCGAGCCCTCCCGACCCGTGTCCGATCAAAGTTTTGGTGTCCTCTGGGCCGTCCATGGTGTCCCTTTGGTTTCATCGGGAGAGAGGTGGTCCGTTGGACTTAGCGTTTACAAATGCATCATCTGGGCGCCGCGGAGCGCGCCGGCCCACCTAGTAGGCATTATCGCCACATGGGGCTGTAGTTTTACAACTCAGCTCTACAACATCATCTCAGGTATCACGTCGTTAAGTAGTTTTTTTTTTCAGAAATACAATTACATAGGCTTAAACACGTGCACAACGCAACAAGCATGAATAAGCACCCATAGTAAAATGAATTGTTCCTCTGGTAGTCCAGAACACAATACATAGTATTTAATTTTCTTACATTTTGCATTGTGTTCCTTCGAGGTAGCAGCAGTTGGCCCCGTTCATGCCTGTCTCACCTTCAATAATATATACTCGCACTCATGGAATGGTAACCGAATCATCCAACTCCATATAGGCCTAATATGATTTTTAGGACTACGGGTTTAATCATTGATGGCTAGTATATATATAATCTAGGCGCAAGTGACTTGAGCTTTCCCCTCAACTTTTGTTATGTCCATTGTCTCATGTGGTGCGATATGATGAGGGTAACTTACAGATCTGGTGGCGAGTCCTTCTTTTATGGATTATTATTTAAGCTATCTCTAAAGTATATAGTACGTTTAAAGAGCATGGAGCTGTTTTACTCCCCCATTCAGTCTCTAAAGTTTGATTTACTAATTTGGTGAGGGTGATTTAAATTCTCGTATTAACCTACTCGGAAAAAAAAATTCTCTGATTAACCATCTCTAAAGTTACTTATGTCTGTAGTTGTCAATCAGAAGTATTAAGAAAACTGATTTACCATCTACCTTTATACCAATATATTACAAAAAAAAATGGTGGAACATTCTATGATGGAGTGTGTATGCATTTGAGCCATGTCTGACGATGTACAGAAGAATTTACGATGCATGTTAGACGTGCATCCATATTACAAAAAAGGGAAGGGCCTTAAACAACACAGATGGTTAGACGTGCACAGGCATCATGCATGGGTCACGGCACTAGAAAAAGGTATCTAGGAACCTAGGATGAATAATGAAACCAACAAAGTAACAATAATAGTATATTCATACTAATCCTATTTAGTAGTTAAAGAATCAATGCTAACCAAACTCCTTCAAGGAAATGGACCAGAGGATGGGGCCCTTGCATATTATATGTTTTGGTTTGCGTTCTCCTTTCATTATGTCTTGTATAATTGAATTGTATACCGGAGCAAATAATATTAGGTAGTCTGCGTAATCAATTACCCCTGTACGACGACTGTGGTTTGGGAGGTCATTGCCGTAATCAACAGATTTTTTTTTTGTCTTCGGATTGGCACTTGCTTAAGCACCGATAAGTCCCATATTGGGTGGATGGTTCTTGCAAAGAAGACCGAACTCAGGAGTTGATCTGGAGGTCGATAAAGGCTGTAGGACGGAGTTTTTTCTTTTTCTTTTCTTTTTAGCCTTGTTTGTGAATCAGTGTTTTTGTGCACTTCTGATCAGGGCTGAGTCATGTCGGCGATTGTGTTTGGCTGTAACTTTATAGGAGGTCAAAGCTAGTGCGGCTGTATATAGCTTCTTAGAGAGCCAAGGCTGGAAATATTGCAATCTTCCCATTATCTAAAAAAAATTAGTTAGTCTGCGATGGATCAATTGCTCGTTTACTCCAGTAGGCAATAGTCCCATCAATTAGTTTTGATTGATCTTGTACCTTCCCTAGAAAAGTTTGTAGACATGCGTCCACGCTCCGAGGTCAGGTGTGTCTCAGCTCAGTAGGCCAACATTGTGCAAGTGAAAGTACATTGTACCGGTGCGTGGCAGGGCAGCCCACTCCTCAGGATCATAGCTTGATAGCCTCTATGATCAAGTCAGAGTTGTACTGTATAATCGCAGAAAAATAAAAATATTAGAGTTAATTTATTGGGGAATTTCCATATTAGTATTTTTTTTGGCAAGACTACCGATTAATCGAGCAACATTCTTAATGTTTCTTTTTTTTCAATTACTGAAAGAAGTGGTATTATGCAGAAATTATCACCGCCCGTTCCTTTGCAGTCGATAAAATGACACAATTGCTTCTGGTTACTTTGCGCAAGCTATCACTGCCGGCTGCAGAGCGGTACTGATAATGACACCATTATATGGATGAGTCCCCAATAAATCACTATCGGTTGGAGAGTTGTAAGGAACCGACAATGAGGATGCTTTTTCATGTAGTGCTGGGTCCATCAACACATCCTCGATCTGTCGTCAATATACTACGGGCAAACACTTAAATCTCTCGTACTACAGTTCTGTCCCTTCTGGCCTCTGGAAACGGCTAGCTAGCTAGGAGTGAACAGTTTATTCATGTGTCCCAATACTCCAACCCTGACGACACCGATAGGAGCTCGTCCAGGTAATCAGCGCCGAGGTCCTGAAGCTCCAAAGCAGCGTCAACACTGCAGTCGAACTGGAACGGCGCTGCCGCCGTCGCCTGCTGCTGCTGCTGCGAAACTTCCATGGCCGTGCCGGAATCGGCCGACACACGGTGGCGTGCCGGCTGCTCCTGCGGCATTCGATTCACAGTATGGTTGCTGACCGGGGAAGTTAGCTTGCTCCGGCGCGTGCGCTTGGAGTGCCGCCGCTTCAGCGCGAGGACGGGGGAGCCATTGCCGGCGCCGGCGGCGAGGGCCATCGCCCCGAGCGACTCCCGCACGCGGTCGACGGGGAAGTTGAGGACGGCGGCGGCGCCGCGGGCGGAGAAGGCGGCCTGGTCGTAGGCGAGCGCGGCGGCCTCGGGGGTGTCGAAGGTGCCGAGCCACACGCGGGCGCCCTTGCGCGTCGAGTCCCGGATCTCCGCGGCGAACTTGCCCCAGGGGCGCGTGCGCACGCCGATGAACGCCGGCCGCTTCTTGCTCCCAGGGGTGGCTGTCGCGTCCGGGAGACGATACTGATGATTATCGTGCGCCGCACTTGCTGCCGAGCCCGTTACTCCGGTTCCCGCTCCTTCCGACCAAGTGGGGAGGAGGATGGGAGGAGGACAGGTCGGAGCACGCGTCGGCGGAGTCGGTGTTGTCCATATCGAGGAGGAAGGACTCCAGCTGCAGTAGCATGTCGTCGCTGTCGGTCGCGTCGAAGGGGAACGAAGCTGCAGGTGGTAGTAGGAGGCCGAGGAGAAGGCGTGTTGCTCCTGTTCCATTGGTTAGTTATTACTGGTATTGCTGCTCGATCACTAGAAGAAGAAGAAGAAGAAGAAGAAGAAGAAGATGCAGCAGCAGCTTTGGTGTGGAGCTGGGGGCCGTCGTGCATTTATAGCCCCCCTGGATTTCTAGATTTTGACGGTTTAATTAGCCTCCGGTTGTCCTGGAGTGGGGTGTACCAGTGGATTTGATGAATCCATTTCTGTCTGGATTTGACTTGAACGAGCCTCCGATGTAGGCGGATTAACGGCATATATGGGACCAGCCATATCGTATTTCCTGAATTCCTGGTGCAGAGCTAGCTAGCGGCCAGCTGACATAGGGCGGCTATATGCGACAAGCCACAGCGCTGCTTCTTTCCTGCTTCCTTCCTCAGCAGCAGCTCTTTCCACTGTACTGTACTGTTCTGACGTAAAACATGGCAGGTTTCCCGGAAGCCATATATGATGGGACAGTATCGCATCATGGTGACCGGTATATTAGTAGCTAGATGGCGAGAGGAGACGGTGGCAGAATGGAAGAAGAGATGGTGACAGCAGGTTATCTGTTCCTCGATCGGTCATTTTACCTGGGCTGCATTGACTTTTGACCATGCGTCAGAGGTTATGTGTTGCTCGGTCATTTTACCTGGACTGCATTGACTTTTGACCACGGGTAAGAGGTAGCCATGTGTACTACTACCATGCCACGTACGTAATAACTCTTTCGTCTAGCATACCTATTGTTGCTACCAAGTCAAATTAACTTTACCAAGTCCGAACTAATTTGTGCAGTGGGATTAGACAATTCACTGTTGGCACCAGAGACAATGACGAGGAGAGATTTGACCCAAAAAATGGCTACGAGCAATTTAAATAATATCTCATTATTGTAGATTAATCAACAAGATATGGATGCTTACATAGGATAGTTTGAATAGATTCTTTAAGTGAGCGGCTTCGGGGAAGCAGCAGTTGGTGATGCCGGTGGGTCTCTTTCAGTATATATTATATAGCAATAGACTGAATGACAATTTGATCAATTGTATCTTTTGGACGCACGCAATCATCACATAACAATGCCTAGGTTTGGGTTGAATCACAGGAAATAATAATCCACTGTCGGTTTTGCATTTTGGGCATATTCTTTGGATCTAGTTTTTCAGTTTATTATTACAGGTTACGGTCACTTTTTTCCTGTAGAGTATGATATCGTTGGGCCAAACGTAAGAATCTGACCTTCCATTAGAGAACACTGTTATGTATTAGTCTCTAGTTTAAGTATGTTTTTTGGATAATACTTATATAACACCTACGATATTGGTGGATCAAACATGTATATCGGATGAAGCAAATTGGCAGTGTGCATCCATTTGTGTCTGTTGTAAAATTTTGCTACGGTAAATATCGCTTCTTGAGAAGGGACTGGCCGACGTAAGGCCTACTGAATGTTTTGTTTGTTAGCAATAATTTAAGACGAGATGAGCTGCTTTTTGTTGGCCCCTCCCTATCATCCTAAAGTTTGTTGTTTTAATATCAATATTTTCAGGGAAAATCTTGATGTCACCTTTCATATGAGGAAGTATTATTCTGTTGTATGGTGGCAATAGTTAATCATTTGAAATAAATATTTGTGCAGCACAGTTCAAATATTTCTATGTGTTGTAGGTGCTAAAGATTTTTCTAGTACATATTTAATTAAGATGCACCAAGTAGTTATAATCTCCTATGTTCACATTTTCTCATACCTGCTTTTGATAAATTTCATAGAAAATTTTAGCATGATGACAGAATGTGTGCACGCATTGTTTATCTACTACTATATATTGTCCTCTGTCTAGACACTTAATAAAAAAATGAATGTAAAGTTGAAATATCAGTATTGCTGAGAGATATAGGGTGCTCCCGGCTTCGCTGCGTTTTCACGTGCGGCTCCGCCCGGTTTTCACGGAAGAGCGGCTGCGGGAGCGCTGCCTTTGGCGAAATTTTTGGAGAAGCGGCATGCGAAGCCGCAGCGGAAGCGCGGCCAAACAGCCCCATAGTTACATGTTGAATGATGTAAATTCAGTTTTGCCTATGTTAATACCAGTCAGAACTTTGCATTTTATCTTTGTTCAGGACCTGACTCTACCATGCCTGCACATCAATCACCGCATCAATCGATAACATGTGCTAAGTTACTTTTAATTTGGACAGTGGGCTCAATTAATTATTGCTGGTCCATTAAACTTTCGATGTCCATCAGCTGTGGAGATCACTACATGCGCATAACGAGTTATGCAATGATGCTATATGTGATATGTCGTTAGGTCTGCGGTGGTGCCATTTATCTATAATGTTTTCTGTCTAATGTTTCAGTGCGAACTTTACCTAACTAGAATCAGTGGCGCGCTCCGCCGCGCTGATTTGAAAAGCATTGATAAGCATGCTTTGGAGACACACCAATTGAAAGTGAATCGCAATCCAGTTTTGATTCTTGTCGGTTGTGGCTAAGCATTAAAGAATATCTTGTGGATAAAATTTTCACTAAGTAAATATTTCTTTTGTTCATGGCCAGTGTATCATAAATCAAAGGGATGCAAATGTAAAGTACATAAAAGGAATGTAGAAACAAAAATAGTATAGGGCTTCTTCGTAAAATGCTCTTTGCCCTTATACTCTCCGTGGCTAATCTGCTCTGCCCTCTTCTCCGTTGCCATTCCTGTCCCCAACACATCGACTCCATCTGGTTTCCTGGTGTGTGCGTGTGGCACATCGCCGGCCAGCAAGCAGCGTCTCACAAGCTGCAGCTTACCCGTAGCTCCATCTAAAAGAAAAAGAAGGCGGGGTGGGTGACGCCGCCCTCCCACGGAGCGCGGCGCTGCTCCGTGTGACAAAGGAGCCCAAAAAAGTCCTGCTTCAGGAGGAACCTTTAGCCTTCTTCTTTTTTTCTCTCTGTCGATTTCCAATTTGCTTAGAATGAGATGGAATCTCAGAAATGTAATTGTACGTTTTGAAGTTTCAGATATTTTTTCCCATGACCCTTGGAAGGGGATGGATGGTAAAGATATCAACAGGTTGGGTGGAAAATCGTCATCTTGATTTTCCAGTTCATGTTTTATGTGGACTTCAGTCCATTTTAGACTTCTGATTTGTTGTATTTGTTCTTCAATTCCTTTGTTGGATGGCGGTTTCACGTCAATCTGTCTGTATGTGCGTCCTGCCGCTCCTCTGCTCGCCGCCGGTTGATGCGGTGGTGCACAGGTGCAGCCGTGTATGCCGATGAACAGCCGGAGCTTGAAACCAAGCTCGGACACCGTCGATGGAGGAGGGAGGAAGCAGCAAGGGAGCCGGCAGGGGATGGAGACAGGCAGAAGAATAGGCCACCTCGTGGAGCAAACCAGGAGCTGCGGAATTCATGACTGGACACCGTCGAATTTTTTTACAGGGCCTTGCATCGAACGGCTGGTGCTAGTAGGGAGGCAGAGAACAGTAAAAAAACACGCGTCAGCCAGCAGGCTGAACACGGGAGGGCAAAACGCTGTGGTGAGCGTTAGCTTCCCTCAGTTGAAAACTAGTATATATATCACGGAAAAGGATACTAGAAAGTTTTAATTCTAGTTTTGCTATTGATGTGCTTTTTCTATTTTGAACCATTACTCCATCTATACGATTATATGACGTTTAAGACTACTGATTGAGTTGAAAACTGAAGTACATTAACTGCCTAACCACAGGTTTAGACATGGAGGGAGTGTTTCTTTTGTACGTCCCAGCTCTAATATGTTTATTTACATATGTAGACTTCGACTACTAAATGCCAGCTGTTAGCTGATCCATGCTCTAGTTTAACACTGTCCTGCATTACTACTGACTGAAGAGTCTTAAGAAAACCTCTAGCTATACCTTGCTAGCTAGTACGAAGGAGATGGACGAAGGTTCGTCGATGGAGTGCCCACCGCAGCATACGGACATCAACCACGCACGCACGGTGGAGGAGAGGAACCGGACAAGGACGTGCGTGGCCAGGTGCAGCGCATTCACAATATAATATACATGCCTAGGAGAACGCTACCTAATCATCTACAGTATATTAAAATTAATCAAGTGATCTGATATACGAACTACAACTGATCGAATCCAACCTCAGTTTTCTCCAGGAAATCACTTACAAGATCTGCGCTTTCCAGCCGCCCGCCTTCGTTCTTGTAGCGTCTCCACTAAATTGGACTGCCGGCGGCGAGGTAGTACAACCTGAATCCAATGCATTATCCCTGGAGGTAGTCCAGATACACGTTGGCTGCTAATTTTGTACTCTTGCGACGTACGTACTAATAATCCACTTTCGAAAAGTACATGCAGCCAATACTAATGAGTTGTGCAGTACCTCATTCGTATTCATTGATATTTAATACATTAGAGAATGGGAAAGTTGATAGCATGCATGTATACACAGCCAGACAGGCTGCAGGTTTGAAACCTCGCAAATTACTGAACTAAGTAGCATCGCCCCTACAACTACAACTACTCATTGCCTGGTAACAACTACTCCATTCATTTTTTTTTAAAAAAGTTCATTCTAAAGTTATCCTAGGTCAAACTATTTTATATTTGATCAAGATTAAAGAAAAGAGTAGAATAATTATGACATCAATTAATATCATTGGATCTAATAGTAAATTATATTGTAATGAAGTTGATCAAACTTTGGATAGTACGTTCATCATCAATGCCTACCAGCTCAACCTCGTCCGACTCTATTGAACTCAAGCCCGTGACACTATTTTCCTCTCAGGAACAAACGACTCTAATTGAGATCTTTTTTTCACTGCACACACTGTGACACGTTGATCACAAAGATTAGGCCTATAGTGGCCCATGGTCATGGGCGTAGCCACATATATGGTGCCGGTGCAAATGCACCCACATTTTAGCAAAATTCCACCATATTTGCACCTCCATCGAGTGCCTTACCTGAAATCTGACGATCTAAAGTGGGCTCTTTAGCTTGCTCCGACAGAGGTCTCCTTCTCCCTTAGCAGCGAGACCAGTCCTTAGTCACTACCTCTTTTCTTTTCAATCAATCTTTCATACCTTTTCTATGCCTAAAACAAGTTCCAACGGCCAAGATCAGCCGCTTCTCGGGAAAGGGAACCGCGGGGGAGATCGGAGGCGTCGGTGTGGTGGAAATGCTGAGCTCCGCTGCCTTGCCCAAGCGCCATCTCGAGATCGGACTCGAGGGATGGTAAGACCGAGCTCTGCGAGGCCACCTCTCTATTATGCACCATAAACAGCTACATGAGGCCTTTTCTCTACCTATGATGAAGTATACATTGCAACCCCCATAGATTTTGTTGTAGCTTCGCCACTGCACATGGTGCATGAGGGATGTGAGAGTTTAGCCCCAAGTCTAAGTTATCAAACACAATCAATATTAAATTAACCCATTTACCAAAGCAAGGACGAAAGCGTAAATAGGCTGGTGGGTGCATGAGGTCCACCCGACCTTCGAGTGCCGGTACCAGTCCGGTTTCAACTCTAGGATGTTATAACATCATTCTTCCTTAAGACCGGGGATGTAGATCCTTTGTCGTCTACTTCTTCCCAGGTATAGTGACGTCTCTCGGTGCCGCCTTCTTATTAATCTTCCCGAAGTCCGGTGATCTCATCAAGATCACCCTGCTCTATCTCTTTCTCTAGTCGGGCCGATGCCGTCGATTTCGACAGTTGCCACCACAACTCACGAGCACCATGGCCGACCAACATGATTCCAGCGGTCACCCTGGTGAGCCTCATCGATCAGCCAATGCTGCTACAAAATACTGGTGTGGTGAGCCGCACGGATCAGGTGATGATGATGCTAATCTTTATGGAAAATGGTATACAATTAGCATTTCTATATGGAAATCCCCATATCTTCCTACCAAAGCTCTTAGGTGAAGAGGAAGACGGACACCTTCTTAGGAAGATGGACCCCTTTCCACATATCATGTGATCCAAGCAACGAAGGTACATACATATATAGACTCAAAAGAAATCACATAATCAGGTAACATTATAAAATAAATTGTTAATTCGGACTTTAACATTAATAACAGAAAATTAATTATATAACTTCAAAATAAATTTGTTAGAAAAACAAAATGAAACATAAGATAAACAGGAAGGAAATTTACATTTGTAGCAATTGACCGGTAGTAGTCCTCTCGTCTTGGTGGGCCGAATGCGGTGCCCGGGCCGGATTGTAGATGTGTCCCCGTTCATTCTCCATGCCAAACTTATGTCGCTGTTGGGTTCTTCCCTGAATATATAATGCCACCATTGCTACGGCGGCCGCAACAACCCTTCCAAAACCCTGCGTTCCAAAACAACCGGCACGATAAAGATCTTCGTGAAGACGCTGACGGGGAAGACGATCACCCTCGAGGTGGAGAGCAGCGACACCATCGACAACGTTAAGGCCAAGATCCAGACAAAGAAGGTAACCTGCCTCCTTGAGCCTTACGATCTGGTTTCGTTTTTCTATCATTCTGTTGATCTATGAGTTCCGATTCGGTTAGTCAGCCTCCAGACCTTGAGTGATCTATGCTGTGGTCGGGTCCTCCATTATATTGGTGGTGCATGGTTCGGCCTTTGATGATCTCGGGCAATCCGAGATCGACCTGAAGGATTACTTGGTTATTTAATCCTTATTATCGTTTTGAGTAGAAGAAAACTGAAACCTTCAATTTCGTCTCTTCAATGTTTTTTCCCTGGGAGGAAGAATGGTGGTAGAACTGGACAGGGTAATTATTTGGCATTTGAACTGAATGTAAAATGATCAGAAAACTTTGTTTTACTCCTTTTTGAAACTTGAGATCGGATAGAATTACTGACAAAAGAAGTTTGAAAAATCCATGTCATATAGTTACTCTTAGCTTTGCTTTGCTCTGATTGTAATATTACAGGTAGCATTCGACGACGGCTAAACAATGCATTCACTTGCAATTCGTTTAGCACCTGACCGGGTTGGCAAACATTTTTCATCATACCAGATTGAACAAACCTGATTGCAGGTATCCCGCCGGACCAGCAGCGTCTCATATTCGCGGGGAAGCAGCTGAAGGAGGGCCGCACCCTTGCAGACTACAACATCCAAAAGGAGCCCACGCTTCACTTGGTTCTCCGCCTGCGCGGCGGGGGCGGCGGCAGAGGCTGCTATCCCGCACCGTCGATCTGAATCTACGTGAACTCGCACTGCAGCACAATGAGAAGAAGATGATCTGCCGCAAGTATGCATAATAACTCCAGAAGACAATGTGCTCCTGAAGTACCATTTTCCTAGCTTTTATTGTTACTAGTCTAAGATATTAGTTGTTTGTTGAATTAACTTTTGCCTCATCTTTGTGCTTACAGTTTTCTGCCATTTACTTGTTACATCAAATTGTTTGCATTTAACAAAAGTGACTAAGCAGTTATTAATAGTCAACCAATGAACCAAAAATCTATAAGCGCACTGCCTTTTAACCTGCCATTGGAACATGTTTTGTCCCTTGCATCCTTGGGAAGAGAACTGTTGTTCTTGCAATGCAAGTGCCGACCTAGCTAAACTCATTCTCCATGTTATGTCATGAAGGTGCTACGCACGGCTTCCCATCAGGGCTACAAACTGCCGCAAGAAGAAATGTGGGCACAGTAACCAGGTGAACCTTGCATCGCTCATTAGGATTGTTTCTATGTTTGGATATCTGACCACATGCATATTCGTTCTTTGTCTTGACATATTGTTGGCATACATTGTCCATTCATCACCGGTTCCGGTTTTTTTTTTTATGATGCTTGTTCTTGATCGATTCAAATTACCTATTTTGATTAACCTTGAGTACTATGGTCTGTATATATTGTTCAAAACGATCTTACGATTGTAGAAAACTTATCAATGTTAGTTGTGTCATTTCCATTTTAAAACAAGCTTCTGTAATTATTGTATTTTCATTCATTGAACTGACGAACTATTTATTACATTCCTTTCAGCTGCGACCCAAGAAGAAGCTCTAAAATACTGCAAGTGGAGCAAAGCCTGATTTCCAATAATTGCCAGTTGAAGGTTGTTCCCAACATCATGTCAGAGTTTTTAGAAGTTATGTTCAGTTGGTCTAAGTTGATGCCGGATACTGTCATTCTGAATTAATGTGTCCTCCGTACTGCTCAGCGTTTCATTAATGTTTGATAAGTTATAATACAGTCCTTTTGCTGAATTACAAAACCCTTGAAAATATATATTTAGCAGTTCCACTTTCAAGAATTGGGCTCGCCGTCACAGGCCAGCTAGAGGTGATGGGACGGACAGCCTGAGCCAGCACGCTACTACAAAAAAACTGACCAAGTGTTCCTCAAAACATATGGTGACATTACCACATTTTAGACCACTGATGACTGTCCCCGCACCGCTACCGCCTTTTGCCACAACACTAGGGCACGCCCTGATCTAACCAGAAAGAAAAGGCTCAAGGTCGACGTACCACTAGTCAACGGCGGCGCGAACCGTGACGGCACAGCCAGCCGTTGACCGACATGCAGTTTGTGTTTACACAGTAGCGCACCGTAGAGGTTTGTGCCTTTGTGGCAATGACGCCAATTTAGAAGCGTCTTTTTTTAACTAGGAAAAAAAATTCATATTTTAGGTCGGGTACATGGATATACCCATATATTGTCTACTGGCTGAACTAAACCGACTCAAAATGTTAGTATTTTTGGCTGTTTCCTATTTCCAGTTTTCCTCAGCTCTTGGCCCTTTCCTTGCTTGTGTTTTTTACTGCACGGGAGAGAGTCGGCCTCGAAACCAAAACTAACACGTATAGAAAGAACCACGCCGACCCGGACTCCACTCCTCTCCGCGCCGCGCTTGCCTCTATAAGACGACCACGTCCGCTGGTTCCGCAATGTACAGCCTCGCACGACGTCCGCTGACTAAACCTGGTAACCGGCAAGATGCAGATCTTCGTGAAGACACTGACCGGAAAGACGATCACGCTCGACGTCGAGAGCAGCGACTCCATCGACAACGTCAAGGCCAAGATCCAGGACAAGGAAGGTACCTACATACGCATGCCTGCGTCGCCACGCGTTGCTCATCAGAAATAACTTGCCCTTTAATTTGTTCTATCATTGGCATGTGCAGCCCGTTCTTCATTACCAGAGTCCCCTACAGATGTAGTAGCAACTACCATATCATGTGAAAGTTTTATCTCTGATTTGCACACGGACTGCAATTCTGCAGGTATCCCGCCGGACCAGCAGCGCCTGATCTTCGCAGGGAAGCAGCTGGAGGATGGCCGCACCCTGGCTGACTACAGCATCCAGAAAGAGTCCACTCTTCACCTGGTTCTTCGTCTCCGAGGTGGTGGAGGCCGCTGCTACAACATCCTGGTTCCGCCTGCTCTCCGTAGCCTTGCACTGAAGCACAATGAGGCGAAGATGATCTGCCGAAAGTATGCACAACTTCGACCATGAACCTACTATATATCTATATCTCGGAAAATGTAACAACCTTCGCGCTTGCAATCTATGCGCCGACTGCCAGCTGAGCTTTTTCACCGTTTCCTGTTTTGTAGGTGTTACGCGCGGCTTCCCATCAGGGCTACAAACTGCCGCAAGAAAAAGTGTGGCCACAGTAACCAGGTGAGCCTTTTGACCCAAGTTGTGTATATGTGTGATTATTCAACTGTTTATGCTCGTAGCTAGTCATCCTATATTCCAAATTGTTTATTGATGCTTATACTTCTCTAAGCATTTGTCTACTAAACTTCCGTATCTGCTGTTCAGAATCATTATCAAATTTTAAAACAGTTTGTGCAATTCATAGAAACTCCTGTCTGGAGAATTATAGTAGCTGGTAAGCTAACAATATATAAAATGAATTTATGCTATATTTTGAACTGATTTATATTAATTTCTTATATTATTCTCAGCTGCGTGAGAAGAGAAAGATAGGGATGCACTATTAATTTCTAAGCGAAGGACAACACAGGCAGCATGGAGTCTTCCCATCGAAGTGATATTTGTGAGCTGAATCACTCACTCTAACATCAAAACAAAGTTGAGTCCAGGCCTGGGGATCTTAACTGTGCATCTCGTTGTTGCACCGTTGATATTTTATTAGGAATAATTGAGGTTTGTCCAGTAGAAAGAAGGTAAATTATGATAGCAGCACAATTTTTCTGCCTTGTGGGTATATTTAATAAAGCTACTGTTTCCATTGTGTCCATTTCATTTAGCTTGTTGCTATTGCAGTTTTCATTGCCATGCTCTAATTGATGGATTTGACATACCAAATTGGCACCAAATAATGCTCCTCTTACAAAATGAGAATGTGAGAGGTTTAACTATGCCATCCCGTGAAACAATAATCAGCCGTGTGACGAGCTTGGATAGTACTTTTTGAAACGAAAACCTGCTTGTCAAACCCCTGGCATTTGAGTGTGGGTGACTCCTTACACACAAAAAAAAAAAAAATAGTGTTGGTGACTCCACCAGTCAACATGGAATCAAGTCGAGTCCGGGTCAGGACAAACACAAGGTAACAAATATGTTATCTGAGGCCAAGCTGAGGCCAACGCAAAATCACTCGTGCAGAAACAAATGGAACCGTTTAATTTTGATGGAAGCTACAAGATAAACCAGGGAAAAACTACAAATCAATCAGAAAATCACTATGGAGTACAAATAATAAGGACATGATGACTAAAGTTTTCATCCACATAGGTAAGCAACCAGAATGGTGTTTTGGCCCAGTCAGCCATGGCGCCCAACCTTTTTTTTGGTCGAATGGTGATCACTATTGAGTTATGATGAGGATCTTGGTCGAATAATCCAAGGATTCCAGATGAATCTCATTGCCGTTGTGTTTTCACATATAACAGCAACTTGGTTAAATAGCAAATGAGTAACTGATAGCTACTGCAATGGTAATTTGACATTTAGATTGGTGTGCCCAAGAATGGTTTCGTCTTCCAACACTAAAACAGCTCAGATCATGAAACCCTGCATTCGGCGGCCTATGAAAAATGGTGGAGCAACTGATGCGGCCCGACCCGGCTTTGGCCCTGATTAGGGTAGATGCATGGAACTTTTCTAAAGGAGTTGTCTCTTCAGATAACTGAGATTTTGCTAATCTCTCAATCACTTTTTTCAGTCATTGAATTTTGATCTAACCACCCAAATTTTTCATTCAATTGTGAAAAAAAATGTTCTTTGGAAAAACAAAACTGTTTCACCTAAGAACTAATTGTTCCATCAGTACAATTTCATTGTTCAGGGTGTGCAGTTTTGTTGTTCCAGAAGTATGTTTTCACTGTTCCAAATATGTGACATACGAAATCTCAGTCGCCTGAAACCTAGCAAATCTATTTGCCAAAAGGCGCTTTTATAGGAAGATGGCAAGCTGGTACAAGAAGCTGAGATGTTTCGCATCGATGATCTGAAAAGGTGGAATGTCTGATACATCCTTTGGGGTTATGAACTGCTGATTCATCATGTTCCTTGGCAACACGTACAGCAGAAGAGGAAGAAGAATCCAGCAACCATGGTTGAATCTAGTTGACCAGGTATTAGAAAGTAATGCTGTGGTTTGCTTGCTCGTTGTCGTTTTAGTGGGGATAACACATTGTTACCACTTTTCATAGGAGTTTGGCCGTAGTCTGTTTTAGGAGTTAGGATATATAATGTTTGGCCGTAGTCTGTTTTAGGAGTTAGGATATATAATGCGGGTTACATTGATGAATGAAGCTAGCCAAGTTATACCCTAAAAATGCTTTCAGCCTCCACTGGAGGGCAAGTTAGTCGTCCGATCTTTCTGATAGTTGGAAGCTATGTCCTCTTGATATACAGGGCAAAACACAAAGCCACCACCTCCACCAAACCACATATGTGCTGCTCAAGGAGCTACCAACCATAATCGAGAACATTGCCAACATGGTGAACTTACATTTGCTAAAGTGAAATTACTAAGATAAAACGAACTTGCATTTACAACCTTTTTGAAAACTATTGAATGTGGTGTCAAAAAAGTTTCACCATGGTTTCGAGATGTTGAAGCAAGAGACAAAAAAAAATTGAACTAGGATCTTAAAAGGTTGAACGAAGTTATCTTGGCAATTTTAAAAACACATACTTCTAATAAGAAGAGTTGTAGTTAGATTTGAGAATTATTGTGCCAAGACAACGGAGATGTTAAACTAGAACTACCGAGGTTGAACAATAGCTAGTTATTTCATAATTTTGAAAATTTGTAAATATGCTACTAGAATTAATTGAAGCAGTTTACAACAATTGAGGTACCAAGTGAAATAAAATGTTGAAGTTGGATTAAACAGAGTTGATTTCGGAAAAATGTTGAATCTAATTTGAAAAAAAAAATCGTTGAATCAAGTTTCGGTAAATGTTTGCAACAAGGAAAGTGCATGTTGAAGTTAGATAGCAAACTTTTGTATAGTTGACTTCCGGTTGAATCTAATATTAGAAAAAAAATTGAATCATGGTTACAAAATGTGGAGCAATGCAGTGAATGAAAATATTGAAACATTGAACAATATTTTCACGATTTTTAAAAAAAATGTTTGATGCACTATTAAAAGTGGTTGAAGCAGTTTACGAGAACTATTGCACAAAGTGAAACAAAATATTATAGGATTTAAAGAAGTTGATTTCGATGAATGAATTAAGTTTCACGAAATATTAAACTACATGTTGAACTCAAAGACAGTTTTTTGAAGTTGAAATCACATTTACAAAAATATTTTGAATTATGCTTCTACTTTTGATTTATCCTTCTCTTTCCCCAAAAAAAATTGAACCTAGTTTCAAAAAAAGTTGAACCGAGTTTTGAGAAAAGTTGAAACAAGAGAGATGGAATGTTGAACTCTAATAATAATATATTTCATGATGATTTGAATATTTAAAGACATTGAATCTTCTGAAAGAAAAAGCAAGATTTTTTTTGAGCCAGAAAGAAAAAGCAAGATGGACATCCAAGGTTGATTTGCGGACACATGCAGGCCAGACAGGCTTTCATGCCACCACAGTGAACGGGATGGATTTGTTGGGCCACTTGCTAGAGGTTTTGTGTATAACAACGTCTAATGTAAGTGAATCTCAAAATTTAGTACTTTGATGAGAAGATGCTGCTCTGTTCCGGTGATGTGACTCTCTTCTCAAGTCTCTCCATACATATCTGATTAAGTTTCATCGGAGCCGTAACTAAGTCTCTTTCTCCAAAGATGAGTCTAGGTTGTCGCCTGACCGCCATGCTGGCGTCGGCGTTTCTGTGTCCGCCCATTGAGCATGGCCGCCCGCCACTCGGCCATCGTCACAAGTCACAACGTCCATGGCAAAGCTGGAGCAAACCCAATGTAAATTATCAACCAAATTATAGTGAAATACCATCAAAGAAAAACTTCCATATGTCCCTAGCACATCACTTAATCTTTATCCTATTATATAATCAAGACTGTTAAATAAAATCATGATTAGCTAATCAATTGAACTGTCCTTGGTCCATTTTCTTCCGTCTCAATGATCCTTAAACCGTCCCCATAGCTGGCTCCACATCCTCATCACCTCAGTGTAAAAGCAGATAAAGATTACTTAATAGAAGCTTGATGTAAGGAGCCAATTCTTGCACCATAACCTGATTCCGTGCTCAGGCAAAGGAAAATTTGTTTCTCACAACACTGTCTACACATGCGAGCCTTGCAGCTGGTATATTCAAGCATGAGTAAGGTAGAAAGTGCAGGGTGATGAAAGTAACATAAATCTATACTATAAACGACAATGTGGTCATGTCACCATAACAGAATCTTCATCGACCAAATATGTGAAAAGTAATCCATTTAACCTTGTCACAGGATAAATATCCTTTTCTCAAAAACAGAGTTGTTATGGATAACTTAACATGATAGAAATTTATGCGTGGTTGTCTGCAGGTAAGTGATTGCCTAGAAATTAATGAGAAAGTGTTACGGGGTATAAAATAGTAAGCATATTGTTTTACAGAATTCTACATACATGTCAAAAAGGCATACTGATCCTCATTACAAAAAGTGCATTGACAATATGAAACATTGATTCTCTATCAAAATAATTATTTGGCATACTTGTACTGGTGCAATTTCTCTATGATTATAAGATTTTTAAAACAATCTTTTTAGTAACATGCATATTTGCAATGTATGTCATCACAATCAACAATCAAAATTTGAAATAAAAGCCATACCAGACTACTGAAGCAAACATTTTTTATAGTGTCCTTTCCAATTCCTTGGTGTAAATATACATAATTTATGTCCCCTGAAAATTGAGAATGATGAAATAACAGTTCTTTTGCTTGTTATGAAAGCAACACCAGTTACCCCCACAGCTCAAATAAAGAGTCTGATAGCTACAAATATTATATAGTATTATTATATAGTATTATTATAAAGCAATACTAGAAAACGAAAATGATTCCCATGATGGAACAAATTTTAGTTTCCCATGATTCTAATGATGACACAAATTTCACTTTTTAGTAACAATCTGACAGCTACAAATAATATAGTATTATTATATAGTATTATAACATTTGTTACCTGTCAAAAGTACCCTAGCTCTCCATATAGTGTTGCCAAGGCTACCTTCAAGTGATAACAGAGCTGGACATCCACCAAGTTCAAATGCATGCGCCTTTCATCGTTACTAAACAACCTAAGATAATTGATATTTGTTTACAAGTGTTGGTATAAAAATAAATAGATATATGCAATTGTGTTTGCAAGCATCAATTACCTTCATCTTTTGTTCACCCTCAACCTGAGAGCCATGATAAAGTCATTCTGAAGACCTAAGGCTATCAGTTGTTGCCTGAAAATATGTTCATGGTTGGAGAAGACCAGTACGAATGCAATGCGATTAAAACGACAAAAGTTGATTAAATTATATGATAACTACTATAAGATTGGAAAAATAGTGCAACAAAAAAAGATATAAAATAATGATTATATTGAGAAAAAGGTACTGGTTGTCCAGTAAAGTGATTTCTGTGAACTTCTCTAGGTGAAGGGCTTCTTCAGGTCATCTTGTCTTGTCATCTTAATAAAAAACCCTTCACCCAAAGAAGTTCAATGAAATCACTTTGGTGGACAACCGGTACCTCTCTTTATGGTAATCATTATATATCTAATTTTTTGTTACAAATTTTTCCAATCTTGCAACTTTCGTCCTTTTAGTTGCATTGCATTCCTAAACCTCTACTCCAATGATGATAATATATATTTTTAGGCAGCAACTGATAGCCTCGGGTCTTCGAAACGACTTTATCATGGCTGCCAGGTTGAGGGTGGACCAAGAAAAAGGCAAATGGGGCTCGCAATCACAATTGCATATATATCGCTATTTATCTTTACAAAAACACTTCTAAACAATGATGAGTCCTCTTAGATTGTTTAGTCATGATGGAATGCTCGTGCATTAACTTTATGGATTGCTCTGTCATCACTTGAAGATGGCCTTGGCATACTCTCTTTATGGAGCTCGAATACTGCTTTTGACATGAATAAGTATTCTAATACTATTTAATTTTATATTTGCAGTGATTAGAATTGATGTTCACCGTACTATACATATCTAGTGATTCGGCAACCCAGCTTAGGGGTTCAATATAGCACAACATTCAGTTTAGGGTTTGACCAAAAAAAGTCTGGTTCGATATATATAGCACAACATCCAGTTAGATGAACACCTGTTTTACACCAACCAGAAGTGGATGATGGAGTCAGAAGTGGATGATGGAGTAGGCCATCAGTCACATCCCGGTTGCGGATGAGCTAGCTACCCAAACGTGATCTAACAATGGAGGGAATACCCTCCGTTTACAGAATGAAAGTGAGAGCAATATAAGTTCACAATTGCACACAAATAATGTCTACAGGGAAAAAAGATATTTAACCAATGTCAGATTACGCCAAAAAAAAGGCCCTTGCTATCTGACACACTATTTCTCGTCAGCATAAGTACGGAAAACAAATACCTATTGGAAATATCCGGACAAGTTTCAAATCCACAAGCATCGACACAACACAAGAACACATGATGAAAGCATTTTATATTCTCATCCACAGATTATGTGTGGAACAAAACGATTAATTTCTAGGCAAAACCGGATATCGCGTGGTAGCTTGCTTTTTTAATCCATCTATCCAGACATCTCATAAATGGTAGCTACTGCTGGCAAAAATGACTTGAAAAGGATGAACACAGGCACCGAAACTTGGCAGCACGAGACTGCGACAGAAACAGGAAAAAAAAAACAAACGGGTACCTTAGCTGCGACTCAAGGCCATGTGTTCACCTGACACCTCTGCTAGCTGATTCTGTCAAGCTGCAATTATGGAAACTTAGATATTGCAGAGCCATTTTATTGCTTCCTTTGATAAGCATCGAGTACGTAGATACTGTGGTGCAGAAATTAGAAACAAGAGCATTAAAAAAACGATACTAAAGAGAATGGATCGACAATTACAAATTTTAGAGCATATTTGGATAAATGCCATCGTAGCACCAGGAGGCCTCACCTTGAAATTGCATAACTACTCTGGTCACCATATATATACAGACAATGGCTCCATACTGGGAGATGTGAATTTAGGAAAGATAACCATAAATTGGAAATACTGGTTCCGGCGAATAACACTGAATCGTCTTCCATCTACTGAAGATCCTGCACAGGCGCGAGCATCGGACTCGCCCATGGTCTCCCAGGCATAGTACACCTCCATCCTCCTCCCACTTCTCATGCAGTGGAGGACGAGAGCTATGATAACTGGTCTGGAAGAAAATATTATGCATTTAGTAAAGCAAACCACAAGAAACAATAATAGTGACTGAGATGTACATAGACATTAAAAACACATTCCTAGGCTTCTAATCACCTAATAAAAGCATTGCATATTTACTAAATAAATGCGCAGAAAATACTGGTGCCAAACTACGATAACTGGCAGAAACAGAATGAATTATTGCCAACGAAAAAATAATAATATACCCGCCAAATTATCGAGATAAGTGAATAAGTTGAACTTTCAGTAAATCAACCATGGGGTTCAACTACCATATGGTAGATAAATCTTCCAATCATCTACCAATTGTTTGAACAACAAAGCAGTAGAAGGAAACAACCTGAAATTTGTAAGAGAGATATACCGCAGCCATGATGTTCCTGCGCAGCAGATATAGGAATTAAACATTCAGGGTGAAATTTTAGATGGTTCAACGAGGCTGGATTGGGTTGCGATCGCCGCCTCACGGACATGGCAAGTTCGTCAAAAATCCACCCGGCCACTGCCAAGACTTTCCCAGGACCCAGGCCACATCCACAGCCACCACCGAGCCTAACCAACAAGAAGCATGCATCATCTTACCGATTACCGAAGGCGAAGGATGCGCTGGTGACGGGGCCTGCACGTGTTTCCGCCAAAGTACCAGCGAACCAACGAGCAGACCCTCCGTCGATCGCTTCCGGCACCCGCAGCTCTCCAAAGCGGCGGCTCGAGGTCAGCGATCTCTTCTCTCGCCCCCGGTCTCGGTGAAGAACAAAAGCGATGCATGTTATGTTGCATATTTTTGGATATTTTGATCTCCATTTCACCTGGCTTAATTATACTCGGAAGGAGCCAAACATCCGGCCCTTTTTCCTTTTTCTTCTCTTTTTTTTTTTGGGGGGGGGGGGGGGGCTTTTTTTTTGGGGGGGGGGGGGGTGGGGGGGGGGACTTCATCTCGTTTCTTTCCCTTTTTTGGGAACTTTTTCCTGGTTCCTTTTATTTACTGCACCGAACAACAAGTCGATCTCCAAACCGAGCCGAACACGTACAGGACTCCGAGTCAGCCTCCGCCACACCGCGGTAGCCTCTACTCTATAACACGACCACGTCCGCTAGTTCCACAACAGCCTCGACGTACGTACGTCCTCCGACGAATTAATCATCTCAGCAACCAGCAAGATGCAGATCTTCGTGAAGACGCTGAGGGACAGGACGATCACGCTCGACGTCGAGAGCAGCGACACCATCGACAGCGTCAAGGCCAAGGTACATGACAAGGAATGCATTCCACCCGACCAGCAGCGTTTGGTCTACGCCGGCCGGGAAGGAGCTGCAGGACGACGGCCGCCCCCTGGCCGACTACCACGTTCAGAAAGAGTCCACCCTTCACCTGGTTCTTCGCATACTCGGCGGCGGAAAGAGCGGCTGCTACCCCCACACCATCGAGTATTCTCTCCTCACCCTCGCGCTCAAGCACAACGAGACCAAGATGATCTGCCGCAAGTATGCAAACTCAGTTTTAATCCGCCACTATTAATTGCGTAGTATATATCTAAAATGTTGCATTATTAGCCACAGCACATGCATAGCACTCGTGCGTGCGCCGACGGCCAGCTGAACCCCTAGCACCGTTCTCGGTTTTTGTAGGTGCTACGCACGGCTTCCAGTGGGGGCTAGGAACTGCCGCAAGAAAAAGTGCGGCCACAGCAACCAGGTGAGCCTCTGTTCATGGATGGAAGTTTTTTCATAGTTCGTGTATATATATATATATATATATATGCTACTCCACTCTTTGCAAGTCTTCCTGTTCAATTTTTTCGATGATGCATGCTTCTTCGTCAGATTTACTATTAGAGTTATGTACTAAACTCCCATCATCTTCTGTTCTGAACATTATCCAGATTCAGAACAGTTTTTGGCTGGCTCTTTGCATGGCAGCTGATAATAAGTTTTTTTTCTTTTGCGGATAGCTGATAATAAGTTTACTGAATGAATTTATGTTTATTTTTGAACTGACGTATAGTACTCTCTCTTACATTCTTCTCAGCTGCGGGAGAAGAAAAAGCTATATAGGCACTGGCATTTCTAAACCAAGGACGGCACCAGCATCATGGAGTCATCGGAAGTGACATTTATCTGACCAATCAGCCAACGTGCCTCTGCACAGAGTTATCAATGTCTAGGCCAGGTTGTTAGTAGGATGTAAAAATTGCATCTCGTTGTTGCACCTTTGACATTTTAGTGGTTTGTTAAGTAGAAATTAATATGATAATTATGATGGCAGCATTATTCTTCTGCCTTGAGAATATAATGTAATTATGTGCCATTTCATTTAGCTTGTTGCTATTGCTGTTTTGCTTTGCCACTCTAAGCGATGGATTTGACGTTTCGAGGTACTGCTTTTCTTACAAAATGATAGGGTGAGATATATTTGTTCCATCCCTTGAAATAATCAGCCATGGGACGACCTTGGCTGGTACGTGAAAAAAAAACTAGTCAACCCCTGGTGGCGTTCTAGTACTGTGGGTGATTCCACCAGTCAACAGGAATCAACTTGGAAAAACGTCCTTACAAAAGTTATCTAATCCTCATCACTATAATGATATAGTGATGTTCATACTATTTTCTCATTGAGATGTTCTTCTCTTTCCTACAGGATTTTTGGAGTCAGAGTTATGTTCCTACAATGTTAACTTGTTACTGTTGACAAATTGATGAAATATACATGACTATGGTGTCAGACCCCAAGCAGGTTTCTTTCATTGTTTGCAATCTTATAAATGGTACTCAGTTCAAAATATAAGCTCCTGCCATCCTTGAGCTGCTCTGCTACATATCGTTTAGTTGCTTGTCACTTTTGCATATTACACTGCATATACTGAACTGAAAGTTTTTAGGACCAAACTATGCTTATGGTGCTGACCAATCACAGATGAATTTGAATAAATTTATAATGAGTATTCACGATCAAAACATGCAGCAAGGTAGAACGTTAAGCCAGCAACAATTTTGCTTTTCACTTTTCCCTGTTTCGTTCCAAATGCAGTGTCATGAGTGCACTGATGCAGCTGCCAGTGAAATTACATTTAACGGAAAGCAAAGCAAGGAAGACTACATATTTGCAATAATACTCCAGACCATCTAAGACAGGTTTCCGATATACCTAATTTAAAAGCACTGTTGAATATACTATAAAAGTGGTTACGTCAGGACTTGGTGTGAGAACCACAAGATTTGGGCTCCACAGCTACCAAAGTACCAATACAAATGAGAGCCAGGAAAGGCAGCCTATGGGCCTTGCACAAGCTGTGAGCACAGTTACTAGGTCAAAGCGTATATTCTACTTCTTCTACTTATTATTTTTGTTTTTGAATCTAGATACCAGCTTGCTCAAGCAGCCAATAATAATATGGAGCAAAAATAGGCAACATACTTTATCCTTCCATAAAAATGTGTATCAATCCACCGAATTAGTCCTTTTAATCCGTGCTTTGATCTTTCTACAAAAGTTTCCCACGGTTTCTAGCAACATGTTGCAAAGAATGAAATGACTTAAAAAATACTCCTGTTTTCAGCTTTGGTAATTTTTTTTTTTTGCGAGGAAGCTTTGGTAATTTAATGTTTGTCTGTAACTATGTTAATCAAAACCTGAATGTTAAGTCTATGCCACCCTATCTCAGTATGAAAATTGTATACTTATTATCACATAAATGTGCTAATCCTTAATGATTAGGTATAGCCTCATATTGTTTTAACAATTGTTGCAACATTAACTCTAGCCATGCTATAGCGCGGGTCACCTTGCTAGTTTTCTCTTTTTTTTTTTTTCTGAAACGGAAAGATGCTTCCATTAACCATCACCAGTTACTGCATCAGCAGCAACAACAAGGACCTGAATATCATTGGAGGCCAATCCCAAGACACACCGCTTGCTCTCATACAGATAGTTTCATATCAACGCTCAGATCGAATAATGTTGGACAAGATGTAATTCGTGATCACCAGTGCTAATGAACACCGTTGAATCTTATACAAGACATTTTCGCCAAGACATACATCACTTGATCTCATACATGACATTTTCCCTCATCATGCATGATGAATTTCTAACAACATTTATTATGAACGGAAAGGAAAAGTGTAATTCTGACACATACAGATAGAGGCACAGAGAGCCAAAACACGTGGTAATTTCCCACCAGTTGAACATAAAACGAAGAGAATCGACAGAGCTATAAAATAGAACGGATAGAGCAAAGATGGGCGCACATTAAAGTTGTTGTTAGCCCCTGGTGTAGAACGGCACGATGGTGTAGACAGTCTGCAGGAAGGTGGCAACGAGCAAGACGATGGCCGCCACGAGGGAGATGAAAACCCACGGGTTGCTCAAGTACGTTCTCATGAAACTGGCACGCCACTTGTTCCGGCGCTTCCTGCAGTGGGCGTTCACTTTCCCTTGTACGTCTCTGAGCCTGCTGTCTGTGTTCATCAGTGCCAACCTGGTAAGCGTGTTGAACATCTCGACCACTTTCTTGTCACTGCCTGTCATATTCAGTAAGACTTTTTCGGATCTCAGAAGAGCCACGTCTCTTTCCGACTCAATAATTTTGTCAACGAAGGATATGTAGTGCCTGATGTTTTCTCCGGCACCGCGGTGCAACAACTCAAATGCCATCATGTTGAGGAACTGTTCCTCTGTGTCGTCGTAAAACGGGAACAGAGGCATGCTCAGCACGCCGTTTCTGAAGTCAACGTCGTGGATGCTATCCGTGTCGCTCCTTTTGAACTGGATCCCTGCCTCAGCCAGCTCAACTGCACAGGGCGTGCGATCAGGCTCGTTTGTGTGGCGCCGTCCTACCCAATCTGGACAGGTGCCGCTGTAGCTTTTGTGATAAATGTCCAGGATGTGAACGCCTAGGTTGTCCACGCCTTCTTCTCTTGGGCGGTCAAGAACCAGTAGCACAAAATTTTTCATAGCATCATCGCCCTGTGTGCACCATTGAAATAGAGACGTATGAAATATTTCTGATGCCCGTTCGAGCAGTGTCCCTAGAAAGATGGGACTTGTGGAAACAGGCCTAGGAGGTCTCGATTCCCTGTCGTACTAGCCCGAAAATAAAACCACCAAACCCGTGCTTTTTTTTTCCTTTTTGCCAGCCTAGTGAGCTCATATCTACTATGCTACTGTTTTAAAATTCAAAGAATAGAAAGGAGTTACCACGCTTGTTCTTAAAGCCTACAAAATACCAGGGTAAGCAGATAAAAGACAAAAAAATGTCTAGTGCACATAGCTAAAATAAAGAAAACTAGTATGGCTGCCCACGGATTTGTAGGGCTAGACTTACTATACTATTTATATTTTTATATTATTGTAAAAGTTTAACATAGTTTATTGTTATTATTTATTTTATACTCTATATTTATAAAATAGTAGAAAGTTTATTCTGCCCGCACATTAGCGCGGCTAGACTTACCATACTATTTATATTTTTATATTGTTGTAGAAGTTTAACATAGTTTAATATTATTATTTATTTTATACTCTCTATATATAAAATAGTAGAAAATATATTGGAGGATTTCTCACCGTCCCTCAATTTGAGTGTTAGATGAATCATCATTTATTTCGAATTGTCTCTTATCTAACAATGTATTTGATTTTATTTTAGTAATGAGGTCGTTCACACGTGTCATGGTAGGAAAAAAGAATGTGTCGTGCTACAAATAAATCTTTTTAAGAAAATGTGTCTTGCTTAAAATAAGAAAATGTGCCATGCTAACAATGTATTTAGAAATCAGGATTAAGTGTTTATTGGATATTTTGATTATTCCAAAAGGTATCTATTTTGAGCTCATAAGGGTATGGTGGGTAAATTAAAAAAAAAATTAAGGATATTTTTAGCTATTTTATAATCCTAATTTATTTTTTTGGACTTATAATGGCATGGAGGGTAATTTAGAAATAGGTGTGAAAGGTATTTTTGGTTAGTTTTTATTATTCCAAATTCAGATATAATGGCATGGTGGGTAATTTAGAAATAGGTGCGAGAGGTATTTTTGGCTATTTTTTTATTATTCCGAATTTAGCTATTTTATAAACATTTTTAGGGGGCTTGTGACTAATTTTTCATATTGGCAGTGGTGGGTAATTTTCTCTTTTTTTTTCTCGGATTAACGTGGTAATTTCTAGCATTTTAGAGCGAACGTGGTGGCTCCTTTTCGTAGTCAAATATATATATATAATAGATACCAACACTTTTGGTTGGTTTTTTTCTTCCAATTTTGGGTGGATTTAAATTATAATGGCTTGGATTAATTATACCTGGTAAGAGCATTAAAATTAAGAGATTTGCTAGATCTCAAGTGACTGAGATTTTGTGGATCTCTCAGTCGTATTTTCGGAACAAACATACACACGTGGTACATTACTTTGGTGAAGTTGTAACAATTTTTAATTGAACCCGGAACATTTTAGGTTTTTGGTGACAAAGACCTTACATAATTCCGGATCATTTCATATGGAACAAACTAAATGCACATCTCGAACATTACTTTCTTGAATGTGGGTAGATTTTGTCGTACCCCATTTCTGGAGCACTAGCGCTTACCGTATCAGTCCCTGGATCAGACGCTGATACGACGCTTACACAGAATGACATCACAGTCTCATACTCTTATTATAATATTACCAAGTCTCATACAAGCCCTTTTATTATACAAAGGTCTTACATTAAAGACCAGCGGCCTGACCACAAGAACAAACAACACACTGACTAGCTGCTACAGCAGCAGCACTAGACCACTACACCAGCGGAAGACGGAACGGCACCACTCCAACAGGCAGACTTGCGTGCAGGCTGAACCCTAATCTTTACCTTCATCAGCTTCTATCTCCGGCTCACCTTCTGAATGATTGAAGCAAGAGTGAGTACTTAAGGTACTCAGCAAGCCTAACACGAGGGATAAGTTATGCAAGGGGTTTATCAAAGGATAGGCTGAGGTTTATCACAACAAGACATGAAAGCCAAGTTTATGCAAGGTTGTTTTGAAAACAAAGCAGTTCGCAATCTAATCAAGTATCTGTAGAGATTAGTGGGGTTGGGCGGCCCTGGGGGAGTTACTGTCCATCCCGCCAGTGCCTCAAGTTTTATCACTGGCCGACAACCAGCACACGGCTCCAAACCGGCGTTTTCCAAAAACACACCAAGGAAACTCATGCAGAAAAAACTAATCATAGTGTGGCCGATGTTTTCGCGTTGTCCAATACCGTGGAACACGGCTTTCCGGAAAGTTTCTTAACCTTGGCCAAGGGTGCACAAATTTCCCCACAAGGTGGTCCAGTCCTCCCTATCGTCATAGTTTGGACTGTCCCACTAAAGTTCCATACCTACTTTGTACCACCACGGCATCCCCCACGGACATCACCAGGGGCTTCACAATAATAATATGGCCAGTCATAAATGCCGGATCTCGAACACCCACCAACGAACGAGTCTTCTCCTGGGACTTCGTTGCATCTTCTGCCTCCGGGGGGTACCGGGTGAGTACTAGTAGGGTGTGGTTCCAATTCCACGCCCATTCACGGCTTGTGGCTGCGCGAGAGGTGCTAGGCAAAGGCGGCACAAGAACCGGTCCTTATACGACCGAACCAGGCATCTTCAATAGCCAATCCACAAGTGGAAGGGCGTCCCAGAGATAGCCTCCCCACTGAGGACTACCTCGCCTGATCCCTCCAAAAACATCCCTCACTAGGGTTGCACTTATTATTAAACCACCCAAGTTTCACAATTACACACACCACCAAGACACACGTATTTTACACGAAAATCATGTGAGCAAGATTAATTAAACACATGGTGAAAGTCCTAAGCGGCAAGCTTTCCAACAGTTCATTAAATAAACTTAATGATGTTGGTTCCTATGGTTAACAAGGATTCAGGATATAATCAAATCAAGGAAGGCAATCAAATATTGCATAGGACCTTCTAGCATTTAAATTCATTTAAATACCATGCAATTTATTTGTAAACAGCTCTAATTAGGATAATTTCATAAACATGGGATCAATATGATCAAAGGGAGTTAGACTTGCCTTCGCAAAAGTCTTCTTCCTCTGAGTCCTCGTAATCCGGATCTTCGGGCTCTTCTTCAAAAGCTGATTGTCTAACGATAAAGAAATAAATCTATCGCTTAACAAACAAATAAACAAGCAATAGATCAAATAAAATCCAAATAAAACCAGAGGGAAGTTGATTTTGGTGGCATTGGATAGAATAGGATTTATATGAATTTGGCGCAAGATTCGCCAAAATTGGAGTTAGAACGAGAAAGATATTGATTTTTGAAGTAAAAGAAAGGAAATTGGTCAGGATTTGATTAACTTAATTAAGTATAATCATCATCCTAATTTTCCAGGGGGTAACAAGGGTTGTAAAATGGTTAGGAAGGAATATTAGATTTTTAGGGATTTTTAGGAATTTTTCTGATATTGGAATGTGCTCGAAAAAGATTTCTGTGTACGAATCTGGGTGCACTTAACAATTACAGAGGGTGTATGAGGCTGACGTGTGGGTCAGGGGTCGGGGGGTCTATTTGGTAAATATAGAAAGATGACAGGGACCTATCGGTAATTTGGGAAAAGTTCAGGGGTCTCGCTGTAAAAAGACAGGGGTCAAAATGTAATTAAAGGAAAGTTTGGGGACTTTTCTGTAAAAAGACAGGACCAAAACGTAAATGTTTTGAAGGGCTTATCTGCAAAAAGACAGGGCCCCGGGGATTTTCAGATTTTCTGGGATTATTTTTGAACGGGAAATCCCGTGGACTAAGTCCACAGGCTTGTGGACCGGGTGGCGGCGGCGGTCCACCGGTCCACGGTGGGCCGGGGCGGCGCCCGCGGCGGCGGTTTGCCGGCTTGCTCGCCGGCGGCGCGTAGGGGGGAATGACGGGTGACAGGATCATGTGGAGGGGGTCAGGCGTGCGACGGCGGTGCCGTGGAGGCCACGTGTCGACGTGGAGGGGGACGGGAGCGGCGGTGCGGCGTCGCCGGAGTGGGGCGGCGCTCCGGCGAGCAGGAGGAAAAAGGGGCGCGCGTGCACGGGAAGGGGAGGAGAAGGGCGTGCGAGGTGCGTGAGAGCGTGGCGATCACGGCGCGGCTCGCGTCGAGGCCGGACGCGGCCGGGAGGCCCGTCGGCGACGACGGTGCGCGGCGGCGGCGGAAGGGTTGGGTGAGAGGGGTGCGCGCGCACGGGAGGGAGGAAGGAGGAGGGGCGCTAGAGGGAGAGAGAAAAGAGGGGAAGCTCACCGCGCGCTTGTCGGCGGCGGAGGAGGTCTGGAGGTGGCCGGAGCTGGAGGAGGGGACGGCGACAAGGGGAACCTGTTGTCGATCTCACTCCCCAGGGCTTGGCTGCGCCGGTGGAGGGGTCGACCAGGTTGCGAGAGAAGCGAGGGAGTGCGAGGAGGGTAAAGTTCTCGACGGGGCTCAGTGGTGGAGGCGGAACGCCTCGCCGACGTAGCTCGTCGGAGTGGGAGAGAGAAAGAGAGAGGAAGAAATGGAGATGGGCTTCGAAGGGGGCGCGGCTCCATTTTTAACGACGGCGAGAGGCGGTGGAGTCAGGCGGTGCGGCGGAACTTGGCGGGCGCGCTACGGAAACGCGAAGGCGGCGGCGACAGTAGACAATGGCGGTGGCGGTCGGATGGAGACGACGACGCGCGGGTGGGCTGCGGCGTGACGCTGCGCCGGAGCGGAGAAGAGAAGAAAGAAGGCAGGCTGGTGCGGGGTGGCGCTGGGCCGGAGAGGCTGGGCCGGAACGGGCTGGTGGGGGAAGTGAAGGAAAAGAGAAAAAGGAGGGGAAGGCTGGGCCGGCAAGAGAGAAAAAAAAGGAAAGGGCGGCCCAAAGAAAGGAAAAGGATTTGATATTTTCCGGAATTGAAAGGATTTGAGTTTGAAGGAGATTCAAATTCGAACGAGGTTTTAAATCAAACAAACACTCAAAATAAAACAAGAAAAACTCAGAGATGTTCATGATGAGACTTTTGTGCAAGTTTTTAAAAAGAAAAATTTTAAAATTGAGGTGGTTTGGCTTACTTTAATCACACACTTCATTTTAATTTCTTCTAAATTTGAAAAATTCAAATTTTTAGTAGTTTTCAAATGGAGGCAAAAACACGGGACGTGACAGATTTTCTACTAAAGCTGGAACATTCCAGTTATTTCTAAGAAAAGGATAAGGTTAAAAGAGAAAAAAAATATCTAGAAGGTTAGGTCTGCATCCAACGGTTGGAGACGTAACTCAAATATTCATTTGAAGGGTGAACCATGCTTTGGGAGGGTATCACCTTGTTGCGGGGACGGGATCGAGACTTCGACAAGAGTAATCAAACATGGAGTCGAGGGAGGCTGCATTCTTTGGAAACCACGGAAAATACCAATAGGCATCTCTATCACTTTCCTTTACTACTTGCACTTACTATCCACACTTTACTTGCTAGTAGTATACTTGTTAGAGTTATTTGTTGCTAGATTTTTGGTAGTGTGTTTTTTTTTTTGCGAGGGAAAGGAATTTTATTGATTAAGGAGGTTCATTACATGCCGGTGTTAAACCATGTTCGGCTTGAATCAAATCCTGAACACAATCAGGAACCCAAGCAAAAGATACCCGAGATTCACCTAAACGGCATGCACGCTGCGCAAGAGTATGCGCCACCTTATTCTGCTCCCTTCTAATTTTGTCGACCACCAACTCCTTCAGCGGCTTGCCATCTTCTTTGATATTGCTGATCACTGGGGCGATGAGGGACCGATCATCAGCCCGGCTATTGAGCTTGACCACGACCGATTCACAATCAGATTCTAATAGCATGGCACTCTCTGGCCAACGCGCAGCAAGGCGAACACCATCAAGACACGCTGCCGCCTCCGCCTCCTCTGCATCCCTGCAGTGAAACAACTTCCTCCATGCCATCAGTACTGGATTGCCCTTGTCATCTCTAATCACTACTCCCAGCCCTGCCACCCCCGATGACTCATTGAAAGCTCCATCAGCATTAATCTTCAGAGTGCCAACTTTCGGAGGAACCCACCGTTTGTCTATACCAGTAGTGCACCCTGTCGTATGGCGAGTACAAACAGCAGGGCGTTTGCCTCTTGCATCAGGCGACGGGCTGTCCATATATCTCTTAAGAAAAATGACTGAACCTTCAATCGAGAGCTTCTCACCCGCCTTCAGAACACTGTTTCTCACGCTCCAAATTCTCCATAAGAGCATGACAAAGTTCGCCATGGCTTCGGCTGAATATTTGTGAAAAAGCATGAGAAACCATTCAGGCCCTGTATATTGCAAGTCTTACGATCAGGAAGCTCCCATACTTCAGCCATGGCACTGTGAAGGGCCACTGCATGTGGACAGATCACCAGTGCATGAAACACATCCTCCACCTGTGCACCACAGAGCTCACAAATATTCAGAATGTCAAGATGACGATAATTTTTGTTAGCTCTTGTAGGGAGACCATTATTCACTAAGTTCCACGCAAACATCCTCACTTTTGGAGGTACTTCTAGTTTCCAGAGATTCTTCCAAATCTTTCGGTCTCCATTTGGTGACGAGCTGCTACCAGAAGCATCAATATTATATTTCATAATAATTGCCAGCCTGTATGCTCTTTACTGAAAAGATCCCAGATTTCTCTCGACTCCACGCAACTGTGTCCTGCATTTCATGGGTCGATAGCTTAATTTTCAGAATATCGGCCACATCCCACGGATAAAAAAAACCGACGCACCACTGCTTCGTCCCAACAATGAGAATCATGATTGATCAGATGTGCAACCTTCCTCAAGCGACAAGTACGGATACTCCCAACCGGTCTCATGTCATGTGGTCTCTGAATCCAATTGTCACGCCAAATGCGTATGGACTGACCATCCCCCACCCTATAGATAATCCCATGTTTCAAAAGCTCCAGTCCATATTCCACGGCACGCCATGTCGGCGACGCTTCCCCCGCTACAACTGCATCAAGCAGGTTGCCTTGTGGGTAATACTTCGCTTTAAGCACACGAGCGCAAAGGCTATCAGGATTAGCTACTAGCCTCCATGCTTGATGGGCCAATGTGGCTTGATTAAACAACCTCATATCCTTAAACCCAAGACCACCGTAGCCTTTAGGTAAAATCATCCTCTCCCATGGCACCCATTGCACTTCCCTCCTTCCTCTCTCCGAACCCATGGCACCCATTTGCTAGTGTGTTAACTTGTTGCTTTGATCACTAGCATGTTCAGGTATGCCCCTTGCTAGACTTACCAGGTTGCTTGCTTGTGTTTCTAGTTGTAGCGTCTAGCACTTGTGGAAAAAGATTGATTAGTAAGACCTCGAGATTTTTATTAGCACACTGATTGATAATGATGATACCCACCCCCCACCCACCCCGTGTCCTTTACAATATGGTGGTAATTGTGTCTGCATTTGTAGGGATGGGTGTGCATGCAAGTACATGAGAGTTCTCAAAATAAATACATGTTTAGATAAATGTAAAACACATTTAAATTTTTTGTATAACACTACCAGAAACTGTTTCATCCCTAAGTAATGGGTTTGTAAAGCCCATTGGAATTTTCCTCACCCCAACCCACTCCTCTCTTTTTATCTTTCATGCCCACGCTGCTGCCCTTCACTCATACGCTGTGCACCTGCGCGCTCCCCAATCCCTTCCGGCCCTCTCGCACCACTTCTCCACTCCCTATGGTGTTTCCCGGCCAGATCTACCATCAAAACAGCATCTACACTGTTTTAGTTATTTGTCTTACGATCCAGTTTATTTGATTACTTTTTGCCTTAGCTCCTGAAATATTTTTAGTCATTGCTAATGTATCTGTATTCTTGAAGGAAGAAGCATGATTATTCTTCTCCTTTGTTACCTATGCTCTTTGATCTGGCCGTGGGATCTTTGTGGAAACAAATGGTAAGGCAACAAGCCTACTACTTCTGATCATGTCTACCTGTCATTTGCCCTTGTAATAATATAAGCAAAGTGACTTCTTTTGGTCTGTAGTTTACGTGGCTCATAGTTGTACCTGACATTTGCTTCAAATATTATCTGCTGAATTAGCAATTTTTCAGATTTAATATGCTTGGATTTCCCTGAGTTATGTGGTAGAATGTTCTCGTATAATCTTATCATTCTTGTCTAGTATTAAGCTTTTTCATACTTCACTATACATAATGCAAATGGCAATAATGGGATCATTATGTAGTTTCAATGCTGATATCTGATCCAAAACTGAACTTCACTGCTTATATGATGTCATACTTCACTATACCCTCCTTGCTTGTGTGAACCCAAGGCTAGCTAGATATGGAGTATCGTATGCTATCGTTTTCACTTAACCAAAGGCCAGTGAAGCACATTTGATTATGTAACCTATAAACCATTTTGATTGAATTGATCTATCCGAGTAAGTGAAATATGTAGAACTGTATGTGCATTTAAATATGTAAACATGCCTTTTTGGTTAAACATATCTGCGCAGATTGATGCGTTTATTTTTTATGAATTTATGTTCCCTGTATGTTACCTGCGGGGAATTCCTTCAGCCATCTGGGACATTCATTCTGATGGCCAACCAACAGACAAATTTGTTTTTCCTGATGTTATATCCCCCTCTGTTATTTTCTGACGGTGTACCATCAGGAAAATTAGTTTTACATTTCCTGTGTGCAATTTGCTATTTCCCTGACGGATGTCGGCAAGGGGAAAAACCGGTTTCTGGTAGTGTAACACAATATGGGAATCTGTTGAGACTATAATGCATTAAAAAATGCAGAAAATATGAAACAGTTCCTTATTTTGAGTCAGCCTTGTGTGGAGACGAAAGAAGATTTGGTTTTAAGCAGTAAGCACGTGAATTTGCATAAAATGGATGGAGATTAGGATACGGTACAAATGAAAACAGCGCACATGTTCTTGCACCTTTAGGTGCTCCCATCCTAAATTTGAGATGCAAAAACTACTTGGCTAAGCTGCAATGAAACATAGAGAATCAACTTTCTGGGTGCAACCATTCATGCATGTTAGAACCATAATCCATTTCTATTCAAATATTAATTTCTCTTCTTCGTTGGATCTTGCGCATGTAATTTTTCACCTTGATTTTGCATGAGTAGTGATAGTGTGCATTATCCAACCATGGTTTTGTTTGAAAGTTTTTTGCACTTTTCATTTTCTATCATTACTATGGGAGCACAGGAGGTGGCCTCGTATGAGTAGGACACGACTCAAGTACATATATATATAAGTATATAAAAGATGCTTGGGGGAACAGAAGTACGCACCAGAGAGGTGGAATGTTGTACATCATAGAGCCTCTTCAGAACGAGCAGAGGCAGCTGATTTTCCATCGCGATCATGTCGTTGAGCAGGGTTGGCCACAGATATAGGTAGCTTTCCGTGCCAAAGACGGGGTCGTCGGCCGCGTAATCCAGATCCACTATCTGTTTAGCCAGAAGGAGCTGCTTTCTGATCAACTCCAGCAGGAAGCATCCGTCCGTGACCATCAATTCCACAAAGCTTCCTCTGTTGGCTCCACGCCACTTGCCATCGAGGTCAGCGTAGGAGCCCTCAAGCTCATCCGCCACTTCCTCTATGGCGGCGATGTACTCCCCTATAGGCTTCCCGAACCGCCTAACCACGTGGAGCACCGCCCGGCGTTTGTGCTTCTCCATGGGCAGGAGATGGGGCTCGCCGTAGTGTAAGGGGCCCAGCGACACGAAGCGCGGCTCGTAGGCCTTCCGATTGGTCATCTCCTTGACAAACTCCGGGACACGGTAGATGGAGTGCTGCTTCCACCTCGCCATCTCCGCTGATGGCTCGGTGTCCTCGAGCATCTTCTCATCAATTTCCACCACCCAACTGGTATAACCACCCTTTCCCTCAGCTTCCACGGTCGTCCGCTTTTCAGTTCCTCCCACAGAGTGCTCGATCATCTTCAACTTCTCCATCTCCACCACCGAGCTCGCACCACTGGCCTTCCCCTCTGCTACAATCAGGAACCTCTCATCCATCAGATCCACCTCTGCTCACACTAAATCCTGCTTTATATTAGTAAAAGGAGGGTCCTGTTTTTTCCGAATGGCTTGGCACTTCTCTAGTACACGGGCAGATGGTCATTTAATATAGTCTGCTCCCACTTGCATCCAATTGCCAGCTGGCATCCTATGTCTGGCAGGACAAGAGTAGTCCCCATGTGCATAAATCCTTGTCATTCTCTCGGTACAGCGATTACAATAGCCGGTCCCTCTTCTTCTGTTGTTAGTCCAAGTGGGTACGCCGCTCGGAGAATGATGTGTTTGTTTGGGTTAGATCTTTTGATATATTTTTTAAAAAAATTCTAGCTATACTCTAGTTGAAAAGCTGGCTATTTGGATTTTAGTTGTTAAGGGGAATTAAGAAGAAATGGAAAAGTGGGTACACAAAAAACAAAGAGCATAGAGATAGAGATGTACTGGAAAGAGAGAAAGTTGATTGTGAAGTAAGAATGACATGTAATTTGAGAAACTACTTGAGTCCAGAATAACATGTAACTTGGAACGAAAAGATTATATTTTTAGCTTTTTTGCACATAAA
This sequence comes from Eragrostis nindensis, assembly GCA_012490785.1. NCBI lineage: Eukaryota > Viridiplantae > Streptophyta > Magnoliopsida > Poales > Poaceae > Eragrostis > Eragrostis nindensis. The sequence goes on along the minus strand of JAAXCT010001617.1, from coordinate 73,859 downwards.
AGGCCAAAAGACAACTCTGTGTTAGCTCTTCAGCTTTTTGTTCATGTCCACAAAATCTAGTTTTCATCATTCCAAAATCTGGAATGACAAAATCTGGAAGAGAGGGAGCTCCAACTAGACAAACAAAGAAAAAATATACCAGCTACTCTACAGCACGGTTTCAAAAACAGAGATACTGTGTGAGGTTGAGCACTGCCTAGCACATAAGCGTCCGGTCCTATGCGTTTGTACCTTTGGCAAATAAACATAAAAGATAGAGAAAAATAGTGAAAACATTACATATTAACAAATATTTACTGAGAAAATAGAGAAAATGTTTAATTAACAGATTAGTCAAAAGCGAATTAGTGGTAGAGCTCCGTCTAGCACCTTGGTGGCATTTAAGCGGTCTTGGCGGCCGCTTTTTTAAACAGTGTTGTACAGGGAGGGGTCCCTAACCTTGATCCATGCCACCAGCAAGCCGAAGACGGAAAGGGGAGGGGTCAGATCGGTCGGGAGGTGGCGAACTTTGTTTTTCACCTCTGTCTTTATTGTAGCATCAATTGAGGATAAGGTTCGGGAACTTCTTGATGTGTTATGTTGCAAGTTGGAGAGATGAATTGAGGTGACGCGGAGACTGCCTCGACCCTCTTGGTAGCCCTCTGCGTTTGGACTTCACACTCAATTACTTCTTCGGTGCTATATTATAAGTCGTTTTAGACTCAGACATCGAATTAGAGAGAAGGGAGCGGCTATTGCGCGTCCGGTCGTGCATACAAAGGATCGCGCATCCTTCTGTCCGTACACATAAGATTATTACAACCTATCAAAAGTTGCCACGTGTCCTCAAAGCAGTTAAATCTGAGAGAAGCAAGCGCACACCGATGAGCCTTGCTTTGATGACGCCATCGCATTTATTACACGATATGCAAACTTTAAAAAGTCGTGTTTCACTCATACGATGTCCGTTTTCGATTTCATTTTCACTGTTAGATTCTACATGACGAGACGAACAAAACTAGGTCCCACTTGCATATGTTCTAAACTTTTTTTTACACATGCTACAGTACCATATAAGTTACTACCATGTCTATAACATGAGTTGCTACCTTGTGAATTAAAAAAATATAGCAACTCCTGTCGTACGGATAGTAGTAACGTATGTTACAGGCAGCTAATAACTTTAGAAGTGTACTATGCATGACTTGAATATGATAACAACTTACGTTATTACGGTAGTGTATAGACTTAGTGTATATATATATAAGTTACTATCATGAAAAAAAATTGTTACACAATATATAACACATAAGTGGTATTAGACAACATATTAAAGATGGCGCTCTATATATTACATTAGTAGATATCATAGTAATTTGAAAAAAAATACCACGCAGTTGCTACAGGAAACTAAACTTGTCACTAATGCATATCTAAGTAATTAGTAATTACGATAGCTTGTTTTGGTAGGGACTTTAGTTAACATATGAGTAGCAACTTATATATACAAATACTACATAAATATTCATTTGGATGAACATTCTTGGTTGTTCAGCAAGTGTAGTCACGGTAGATGAACATGAAGTTTTCTATTTTATTTCATCCTATTATTCATCTGATTTCATTCTTTTGCCTCTTTTTGGTTGTTCAGTGAGTGCAGTCATAGTGCATTCTGCTTGGTTGTTTAGTGAGTGCAGTAAGAGCCGTTGCTAGCCCTCAGCCATCCTCCCTTGCCATGGTATTCGTGTGCTCTTTACCATCATAGTATCATATTCTGCCTTTAGAATTGTTTTTCCATCCTCACAATATTTCATTCCTGTTTTCAGTGATGCTTCCGTTTGATCATCCCTTTGATATGATAAAATCAACTCTAATTCTTCATTTGAATAGTGTGCATGTGCATGTTTATACTATATATCCATTTCTGTCCATATAGAATTTTACTTCCACTAGATCATTTATGCAGGATAAGCCAATTAGTCTTTTCATTCTGCATACACATATTTATACTATATAGTGCCATATTCACTTTCATATCGTAACCGTGGCAAAATTCTGCCCAGAAGTGACAGACTTTGCGCATGGTCAGCTTTATGTCGCGTTGTCCAAAGGTGTGTCACGAAAGGCAACTAAGGTCCTAGCCAAACCCAATAAATTATTGGACCTTGCAGTGAAAAGCACCAAGAACATTGTATACAGGGATGTCCTAAACTCTTGAAGTGTATATTTATATATATAAATGTTGTGTGATTGTAACACTTAATTATTGTTGATGCTTCACTGTACGAAGACACCTCATTATTGATTTTGAGTACTTCTGATAATTTTGTTGTTATGAAAATTCTGAAAGATGTGCCAAGATAGTAGTCTTTTAGTTTCTCTGCTGTTTTGGGACTATGGCTGTCGCGATCAGTTGTATTCTATATTCATGTGCCGTTCACAAGCTCTGGAATAAATACTTAGTTGTTGTTTTTCAGAGATTAATTTTGTTTTCCAACATAGTGATATTATTTCTGAATGAAACGAGATAGATCAAAAGATCAACTAACGTGAATTGGAATGAACACCGTATATATGGAAGATTAATATTGAGGGAGATAGTATGCATTTATTGGTTTAGATTGAAAGAAATTATTGATTGGTTTTTTGTGTCGGTCTTTCCAGATGACAAATAAAAACGCCCTTGTAAATATATGGCAGGTTTAGATGCAGGCGTGATGTATTTAATTTTGGAAACCACATGTTGCGTCTCAATGTCGTTATGGTACTTAATTTCAACAATGTCGTTATGTTATCAGAGTAACTTATCATGTTAATGTTATTAGATTCGTGAGCTTGTCGTGTTAATGTCGTGTTGGTACTTAATGCAATGATGTGTTAGAAGTGTGTTTTTGATGATAAGTACATAGTGCATCATATTATTTTTATTTTATGGTAAAGTCCTGCCAAGTAGTGTCATTTGGTCGGACACGTGCGTGGCGCACGTGCATTTGTACTAATGTGCAATAAAGTATGTGTAGTAACTTATGTAATATATATAGTAGCAACTTACGTGAGAAAAAAAAGCCTTCAAAATATATGCTAGTGGGATCTAGTTTTGTTTGTCTCGTCATTTAGAACGCAATGGTGAAAACAGAATAAAAAACAGACATCGTTTGCAAGAGATAAAGTATTTTTAAATTTCTTACTTAGCTAATTAATGTGATGACGTCATGAGACACCATACTGTGTGGAGTGATTCAAGGAGACGCGCGTTCTCTTCTTAGAGCGTACAGTCGCTCTTTAGACTTTTCGATCGAATTAAGGGCACGCAGAAAAAACGAAGAAGTGAAAGAGGTGATAGATGAGAGAAAGTTGTACAGAGAGGTAAAAAATAATACGTAATATGAGAAAAATTTTGAACTCTAAAATAATATATAATTTTGGAGTACCTGACTCTTTCACAAATTATTGTACGTCGATGTGCTAGTCACAGTGCTACCCTGCACAACTTCCAGTACGCTAGGTCCCTCAAGCGTTCACATTTCACGCTCAAATTACGTGCCTTGTCGCCAATTATTATTGTACGGGTTCCATCAATGTGCTACACAGCTAACACTACTCCTCCTCCTCAGTGTGTACCCTGCACAACTCCAGTGCACTAGGCTGCCTCAATCACTGGCCATGCGTTTGCAGGTCAGTCAAGGGCCAAGGCTCAGCCTCACTAATCACTATCGTGTCCATCTCAATTGACGTCCCCATGATTACACAGCGCCTTGCGAGGATCTGTATAACTTCTGTAAAGACAGGAAGAGATGAATCAACAACTCTGTTGGTGGGCTGTCTCCGGGTATCTATCTATACTACTTAGTCTCTACTACTTAATAAGGCTGACCGAGGTGACATGTCTGCCTAACTGAGTCCCACCTTTGGGTCTGCCATCGTTAATTTCGTCTTTCGTCCTGCGAGAGTTTGAACCAAAATCGATTTGTGTCTGGTTCTGTGAAAAAAGGAATTGCTGTATGTCCGTTATCGTCTCAGCTACGAGCTGTGATCGTGGGAGGCCATGAGATCGGATAATAAAGGATAGAGAAGCCGCAAAGGATACCCAGGTCCGCCCCTGATTCTCATCGAGTTCAGGGTCGAGGAGAACCATGTCCGCACGGGGAGCTCTGCGCCGGGCGACGAGGTTGCAGTCAGCGGGACTTTGCGGGCGGCAGGATGAGATTGAGGCCGACAGGCGCTTCGATGTAGCGGAAAGCTCGAGCTAATCCACGAATTTCTTCCAAAATCGTGCCACTGTCGATGTTACAGAGCTTGCCTTGGCGAGCTCCATAGCTGACTCCGTGCAGGTCTTTGTGGAGGTCAATTGTGGAGAAGCGAGAACGAGAGGTTCGTTGAGCGGCCGGAATGGAGAAAGCTCATCACGTGCACACCTTTCTTGGAGAGCGTCAACCTTACCTGCTGGCCATCATCTCCATCGCTGGGTGTGAGGCTGTGAAGTTCTGGAGGGCTAGCACGAGTTCTATCGCAAGGAAGAAGATGGAGCTAGCCAGCTCAACGAACCTCTCGTTCTCGCTTTAACGGAGTGGTATTTTTCTAAACAAACCAATCTTTCGGTGATACAAATCTTAACAGAGACCTTTAGATGGTATATTTCTAAAAAATAGAACTTTCAGTGTCAAAGATCTACTTTTTTCTTAAAAAAAAACAATTCATTGCGCCACCGTAGCAACGCACGGGCAAATAGCTAGTAAGATTAATAAATCAAGGTCGTCACTCTCAATCTTGCAGCCCTCTGCCGTTCATGTCAAATTCAGGTCAAGTTGAATTGAATTCGACTCAAATTCAATCATCAAAGTTCGAATCCCAGTGGGGATGCCGTCACCTCTCCTTTCAGGAGATCTAGGGTTCGAAACCCAGCCCATCTAGCAATGGGGCTTTTTTTATTTCCTTTTTCATTTTGGCTAGAGTACGTGTGTCTATGGATGAAACCACAGACACAAGCAATTATAGAAAACAAACAAAATACATATTTCCTACAATAGTTTTCGCTTAAGCTTTAAACTGATGTTATCACATATATTTTGGTTCTTGAATATAGCAAGTCAAGGTGCTACTCAATATTTCTGCAACGAAAACCGACGCGCGACCCCAGCGCTGCCGCCGCCGCCGCCTCGATCTCCCGGCCTGCTCGTCCCCCGTCTCCACTGACTGCAGATCCGAGCTCTCCTCTCCAAGCTCTCTCCATTCATCCTACTTGCGTCGTCCGCCATTGGTTCGGCATGTTGGCGGCAGGGGCAGGCAGATCTGGCCGGGGCGGCGCGCAGAGGCGGGCCGACGCGGCGGGACGACCTTCCTCCCCTTCCCCTCCTCAGCGGCGCGGGGGCGAGTGGATCCGGTCGGGGCGTCGGTGTCGAGCGCGCCAGCGTGGCGGGGCGGCCTCCCTCCCCTTCCCCCTCCTCGACGGCGCGGGGACGAACGGTTCTGGTCGGGGCGTCGGCGTCGAGGCGCGCCAGCGCGGCGGGGCGGCCTCCCTCCCCTTCCTCACCGCCGCTGGAGCGGACTCCCGGGTGCCCCCGTGCGGATTCAAGAAAGATGGCGGCGGGCTTCCACATCTGGACCTCCTTCCCTCACCCCTCCTCTTGGTCGCGTGGTCGGGTGCTCTTCGCAGCCGCTGGTCCGATCCGGGCGAGGGGCGCTGCTTGCCGGCCAGATCCGCATGCGGGCGGATGGATCCAGGCGGTGGATCTAGTTTTGGTCGTGTTCCCGGCCCTGTTACGCGACGCGCCGGGCCGGCGTTCTTCTCGGCTGCGCGGCAGTCGCTCCTCCAGCCGCATGCCGAGAGCACAAGGTGGACCACGCCGCGGTGGCCTGGAGCCTCTAGATTTGGTCGCACCACCTGTTGCCTCTTCCTGAGCTTCTAGTGCTGAGAAGAGGGAGACGGATGGCCGCCGCCGCCGCCCAAGGTCACCGACTCTGGTACGCAGGCATCCTCCGCTCCATCTCGCGAGCTAGGTGGAGTCATGGTCGAGGGTGCGATAAGATTGGTCGCAGGGCCGCCGCATTGACACAAAAGAAGCATGCAGATCAGTCCAGCTTTAGAATGTTTTCAGATGCATATTCGAAGATTTTTTGCTCTCTAAAGCTGATTATGCTTGTTCTTTGGTTTCCTCAACTGCTCTTTGGGGGTGCCAGACCCTCCTGCCCCAGAAATTCCCCACCCGTCTTCCTTTATGGTGCTGTGATTTCAAGATCCTATAGAGTCTGCACCCTGCCGCGATCGCCGAGATCCACCACCACCCTTGCAAGGTCACGGGCTCCTTCGTTTCAGTCACAACAAGAAGGCAGGGGCCAAAAAGGAAGGAAAAAACTATGGTCTCGCGCCGCACGAGCGAGGAGGCCCGTCGCTGTGCAAGCTCCACCGCGGAAGTAATGTTCGGTCGATGGCGCACAGCCCGCGGTCGGATCCGGTGCTGGGACGGCTCCTCGACTGAGATCCGGCACGGCGACGGCTAAGGTTCCGGCAGAACGGCGGGCGAGCTTCTCCACGGCGCTGGTGCAGCGGTAGTGCTTGGTCGTGATCGCCGTGGTCGTGATCACTTGGTCATGATAACCGTGGTCATGGTCGCAGTCGCGTGGTAGTCGTCGCCATCGCCTGGATGCTGAACACGAGGTCGTGGTCATGGTCGCCGCCGTTTGGACGTGGAACACGTGGTCGTGGTCGCCGCCGTTTGGGCGTGGAACACGTGGTTGTGGTCGTCTGGTCGTGGTCGTGGTCGTGATCGTCACCGCCTGAACGTGGAACACATGGTCCTGGTCGTCGTCGTATGGTCGCGGAACACGTGGTCTTGGTTGTGGTCATCGTCGTCGCCGTCTGGCACGGAACACGCGGTCGTTTGGTTGTGGTCGCCATCGCCTCCGTCTAGACGCGGAACATATGGTCGTGGTCGCTTGGTCGTGGTCGTCCCCGCCGACGTCTGGACACAGAACATGTGGTCGTGGTCGTGGTTGTGGTCGCCGCCGTCTGGGCATGGAACACGTGGTCGTGGTCGCTTGGTCATGGTCGCCACTGCCGCCGTCTAGACGCAGAATACTTGGTAGTGGTCGTTTGGTTGTGGTCGTCACCGTCGCCATCTAGATGCGGAACACGTGGTCGCCGCCGTTTGGGCATAGAACATGTGGTCGTGGTCGCCGCCGTCTGGGCATGGAACACGTGGTCGTGGTCGCCACTGCCGCCATTTGGGCGCAGAACACGTGGTAGTGGTTGCTTGGTCGTGGTCATGGTTGTCACCGCCGTCGTCTGTTTGCGGAACACGCGGTCGTGGTCGTCGACGCCTGGATGCGAAAAATGTGGTCGTGGTCGCCACTGTCTGGGCGTGGAACACGTGGTCGTGGTCGCCACTGTCGCCGTGTGGACACAGAATGAGTGGTCGTGGTCGCCACCGTCGTCTCGAGCGGAACACGTGGTCGTGGTCGTGGTTGCCATTGTCTTGGCAGGGAACACTTGGTCGTGGTCGCCACTGCCGCCTTCTGGACACAGAACACATGGTATTAGTCGCTTGCACGTGGTCGTTTGGTCGTGGTCGCCATCACCGCCGTCTGGATGCGGAACATGTGGTTATGGTCGCTTAGTCGTGGTCGTCATTGCCGCCGTCTGAACGCGGAACACATGGTCAACGCCGTCTGGGCATGGAACACGTGGTCATGGTCGCTTGGTCGTGGTCTCTACTGTCGCCGTCTGGACGCAGACCATGTGGTAGTGGTTTCTTTATTGTGGTCGTGGTTGTCACCGCCACTGTCTGTAAGTGGAACACGCGGTCGTGGTCGTCGACGTCTGGATGCGAAACACGTGTCGTGGTCGCTGCTGTCTGAGCGTGGAACACATGGTCGTGGTCGCCACCGTCGTCGTCTGGACACAGAACGAGTGGTCGTGGTCGCCGCCGCCGCCTGGATGTAGAACACATGGTCATGGTTGTTGTCATATGGACACGGAGCTTGTGGTCGTGGTTGTATGGACGCGAAACTTGTGGTTGTGGTCGCCACCGTCGTTGGAATTGCCCTGGCCCTTCCTCGCCCTGCTCTCCATTCTCACCCATCTTGGTCTTGTTGCCTCGAGCACCTCTATCACTTCGCTGACTCGTTTTTTTTTTGGTCGCGCGAAAGCCTCCACTTCCAAGCGCTCTAACTAGTTGCTCTCATCGAGCAAGTCTTGGGAACATCTATTGGCGTGCTTCTCTGGTGTTGCTATGCTATCGTTGCTAGTTGCTAGTTGCTAGCTTTGGACTCCCCTAATTTGTTCAATGTAACGAGCGGTGGGGGTGATCAAGGGGTCTCTGCTGAGGATTCTTCCCACCCGAAGCTGTGACTTACAAAGAACATGATCAAGGGTCTCCGTTGAGGATCCAAGCGCTCCAACCGGGTCTACGGAGGCTATGTAAGAAATAGAACAACAGGGTCTTCAAATTCCAAACGCTCCAACTGGTCGCATTGTCGCAGGATTCATCGACGAAGCTCACCTTCAGACAGCTGTAGGGTCCTCCAAGCTACAGAAGCTGCTCCTCCCTAGGCGGGCTTAGTGTTTTCTCTTGGTTTCGGGAGCTTGTTCCCACTTCTCTTATGTTTGTTTTGGATTGTAAACATCTGTTTTTGTCCTTCGCTCTTGTATTGTAACTATCACTACTTCGTTGTCGGCTTTTGCTAAGTCCCTTAGAGGATTTAGCCCTGACCACGTTGTAACAAACTTCTCTTCTTCTTAATGAAAAATGTGCTCCGCACGTTCTCAAAAAAAATATAGCAAGTCAAGTGTTGAAGCATTTCCCTCCCAGGTTTTTTGTTTGAAAATTGATTTAAAACTCTAATAACCAGATTGAATAATTTTTACATGACGCATAACCTTGCATGATTTTTCACAATAGGAAAGAAAGTATGTTAATTAACTAAATGGAGGTCTCTGATATCCCATATGCAGTCTTTTCGAGAACTGATTTTAGAACACCACATTTATGCGCTTCAGTTTTTATGATTCAGTCATCCAATTATCAGGATCCACTAAGCCATAGTTATGCTTGAATATTCCTTGCCTGATTGCAGATCATTGTCACAGACCTTGACTGCAACTGGACGAGCTCTAGCTGAACGAAGAACGTGGATTGTACGGGTGGAATACAGGTGACCGGGTACGCGCTCTCGCCGAGTCGGCGCCATCGATCATGGACGTCACCGAGATGCAAGGCACGACATAGAAGAACAAATTTGGCTAATATTTTTCTTACCGATTCTATTGCACCTGGCACCATATATAAAAACCAGCCTAAACATAGTCCGACTAGCTAGATTACAATACAAAAGCTACCTGAATTTACTATAAGACTCTAAACTCCAAACTGAACTAGAACCAGCTAGCCATGCCGTCGGAAAACACCGGCGTACTAAGTACTCCTTCTGGTTTTAAATTGTTGACGCCATTAACTTTTTTCGTTATGTTTGACTATTCGTCTTATTCAAAAAATTTTAAAAAATATCATACATTTTGTTATGATTTATTTATCATTAAAGAAAGTTGACATATACCTTATAACTTTGCATGTTTGAACAAATATTTTGAATAAGACGAATGATCAAATGTAACGAAAAAATTCAATGGCGTCAACAATTTTCACCGGATGCTTGAATGTGAATGCAAGAACATCCGCCATCGTGCCAAGCAGATCATGCACCACCGGTATCGTACACAGAAATTTGTTGATCCTCGGCGTCATCACTGTTGTTGTCGTCCTGAATGGCAATGGTGAACAGCATGGGGGCACTTCTTCTGATGAGCTTGGAGAACTTCTTATCACAGTTAAAGCGTAATTGGTATACATGGGTACCTTTTTGCCAAAAAAAAGTAAAAAAAGAAAGATACATGGGTACCCATTGTCCGAATATGTAACTGACTCAAAATGCACTTTAAGCTCCTGTTTCTTCATGTTACTATTTTTCGCTATTTCCTATTTGGAAATTCCCCTTGTTCGTCTCACGGAAGAGGTCCAAACCGAACCAAACACACAGAACGAGACCGACCCGGTCTCCACACAACTCCACGCAGCACTTCCCCAATAAAACGATCACGTCCGCGGCGTCTGCTGCTAGTTCTGCAACAACCTCGAAGTTGTCCGACGAATCCTCTCGGCAACCGGCAAGATGCAGATTTTCGTGAAGACGCTGACGGGGAAGACAATTACGCTCGACGTCGAGAGCAGCGACACCATCGACAACGTCAAGGCTAAGATACAAGATAAGGAAGGTAAACATGAACACGCATGTTCTATCTATCGTTGGTACATGCCTTTTGGTTGATTTCCCTACTGGCTACTGGTAATTAAATAGTTTAAAAACTAATGAGATGGAAGTTTTGTGGCTGATTCGCATGGATCACAAATTTTGCAGGTATCCCGCCGGACCAGCAGCGCCTGATCTTCGCCGGGAAGCAGCTGGAGGATGGCCGCACCCTTGCAGACTACAACATCCAAAAGGAGTCCACGCTTCACTTGGTTCTCCGTCTCCGAGGCGGCGGAGGGGAGGACGCTGCTACCCCCACTACATTGACCCTGCTCTCCGCAAACTTGCACTTAAGCACAATGAGGCTAAGATGATCTGCCGAAAGTATGCACAACCTCCTGAACCTATTATATGTATATTTATATATGTTGCAAAATGTAATAGCCATTGTGGTTGCAGTTTATGCACCGACGGCCAGCTGAACTCTTTCACCGTTTCTGTTTTGTAGGTGTTACGCACGGCTTCCCATGAAGGCTACAAACTGCCGCAAGAAGAAGTGTGGCCACAGCAACCAGGTGAGCCTTTTTCCCCCGAGTTGTTTATATGTGTCATTACTCCACTGTCCTATGCTCTTAGCTAGTCATCCTATTCAAATTTGTTGAATGATGCTTATAATTCTCTTATTTATTTATTTTTTTGCGAAATAATTCTTTTATTATTATAAGCATTGTGTACTAAACTTCCGTGTCTCCTGATCTGAATCATTATCCAATTCATCGAAACTCCTGTATGCAGAATTATTATAATCATAAATGATTGCTGGCAACAAGTATATAAAAGTTTGTGCTTTATTTTGAACTGATGTATAGTAATTTCTTGCATTATGCTCAGCTGCGTGAGAAGAAAAAGCTATGGGGGCACCATTACTAAGCGAAGGACGATATAGGCAGCATGGAGTCTTCTGAAGTGATATTTCTCAGCTGAATCAGTTACCGTAGCATGAGCACAAAGCTAAGCCAAGACCTAGGGATGTAAATGTGCATCTCGTTGTTGCACCTTTAATATGTTAGGAATAATTGAGGTTTGTCCAGTAAAATAAGCTAATTATGATGGGTATATTTAATAATCTACTGTTTCCCTACTGTGCCACTTCGTTTAGCTTGTTGCTATTGTCTTTGACATGCTGTAATTGATGGATTTGACATGCCAAATTGGTATCAAATATTCCACTGAGAATGGGAGAGGTTTATGCCATCCCATGAAACAACAAAATCTGAAAATATTTGACTTACTGTCTGACGAGCTTGGATGGTACTTTTTGAAAAAGAAAAATCAATAAAAATCCGCTTGTCCAACCCTGGCATTTGAATGTGGGTGATTCCACCAGTCAACCGGGAATCAAGTCGTGTCCTGGTCAAGAAAAAGCAAGAAACAAATATGATTAATTTGAGGATAAATGCAAACTCACTCGTGCAGAAATCTAATAGAAGTCAAACTATTTAATTATGATGAAACTTACAAAGATAAACAAGGGAAATACTACAAACCAATCAGAAAATCACCACGGATCTGTAAGCAACAAAAGTTTTCATCCACGACGACCTCGCAGGCAATGATTGACGACGACGAGAGTGTCGGAGAATGCCTTATGCGCACAGATTCATACCCCCCGACTACAGCCTCTTACCAACGGACATAGAAAGAGGCGGTGGCAGACGAGTTAGCGCGAGCTGCTTTAGAGGGCGGTAGCGGGAAAGACGCAAGCTGATTTTAGAAACAAGCCGATCCGAGATTATAGCTGGCCAACGGACCGGGGCCTTATGACTCACGGATCGTGCCGTGCCAGGCCAGGCCGACCCTAAGCTGAAAATGTAGTTTTTTTCCAATTTTTTATATTTTTTTATTACAAAACTTGACATAACAAGCCGGGCCATGCCGTGCTAGGCCGTGTGGTGGGCTAAACAGGCCAGCCGCTAAACGGGTCATGCCATACCGGCACAGTGGATTTGCGTCTAGCTCCAAGCATGGCCCTTGTACAGTACGGGCCGTGCTGCTCGGACCGGGCCAAAATGACGGGCCCAGGCTGGCCCTTTTAGCCCGGCCCTGTTGGCCAGCTCTATATCCGAGATAGAGTCCTGTAGAGGGGGGGAGGGGGGGGGCCTGTACACGATGAGGGAGGCGGCCGCGGCATTGAACGGCGGTGGGAGGCCTGGCCCGTGCGAGAGAGGGCGGAGCTCCCCTGGTCAGTGGCGGATCCACCAGTATGGCAAGCTGTGGCGCTCGCCATACCTGGCCGCTGGTGAGACCATCGAGTGCAAGGACCTGCTGGCGTTGCTGCGACATGGAGTCGTACGGCACGCCAAGTTTTTGGCCGGAGGCACGGTCTCTCCTCAGGTCGCTCGGAAGGCGAGGAAGATCTGCGTATGGAGCCGTCACCTATCCTAATAAGCCCCCTGTCTCCGGCTTGGCATGCTGATGCGTAATCCACGTGCAGTCACCCTAGGGAACAAAGCCATTCTGCTATAGCATGCAGGCGAGCAGGCTAGAGTGTGCGAATGCAAGTTGTTCAGACATGCGAAATTGTAGAGCAAAAGAACTAAAGGTTAGGTTGGGTGAATGAGAACCAGCAAATTGTAGTGCAAAAGAATGCGAGTCATGAATTTCAACTACATATTGTGTGTTGATCAGTACAAAATTCAACTACAAATCAGCGAGCTAATTTTCCTTGGCTCCTCTCCTCGGTTAATACTTTTGATGGTTGGTATCATTTTTTTGTGATATTAAAAATTCAATCATACATTAGCTACACGTAGTTACAGGAACTGATCGCTTGTCTCAGTTGGCTAGCTACATAGTTTCCAGTCCCTTTACTTTGAATCTGAGTGCCTATTTGGTCGTTATTTTTTTCTTAATGAAAACTGAGGTTGAATATCATTTTTTCATGGTCTTCTAGTTATACTCTCGCATGCTATTTAATATCGCGGAAAATGTGGTCATCTTGCAAAATCTGAAATCGTTGGTTGTTTCACAATTGGACTTTAAAATTATGATCAAAACACTATTGTGCCTTAATGTTATGTAGTCATCGGTCCGCCATAGGTGAATTTCAATCCTGGATCCGCCACTGATCATACATTAGCTACACGTAGTTACAGGAACTGATCGCTTGTCTCAGTTGGCTAGCTACATAGTTTCCAGTCCCTTTACTTTTGAATCTGAGTGCCTATTTGGTCGTTATTTTTTTCTTAATGAAAACTGAGGTTGAATATCATTTTTTCATGGTCTTCTAGTTATACTCTCGCATGCTATTTTTAATATCGCGGAAAATGTGGTCATCTTGCAAAATCTGAAATCGTTGGTTGTTTCACAATTGGACTTTAAAATTATGATCAAAACACTATTGTGCCTTAATGTTATGTAGTCATCGGTCCGCCATAGGTGAATTTCAATCCTGGATCCGCCACTGCCCCTGGTGAAGAGGACAATGGAGAGAAGAGGCTCAACGGTGGCCGGATCCGGCGGAGCCCCGTGGTGAGAGATTTTTTTTTTTTTGAGATTACACAGTACAACTCAGACACTCACAACGCACGCACACTCACCCCTATGAACACACGTACGCAAACCCTACCCCTATGAGCATCTTCGAAGACTGAGCCGGCAAATCCAGAGATACAAAGTCACCACTGGCGCCTCGCTGTCGACGGGAGCGTCGCCTACCACTGAAAGCACAAATGCCGTTAAATCCTTGAAGGGTGGTGAGAGATTGACGATGCTTCCTATTGGGTTTCACCTTCCTCGCGGCGCAAACCCTCGTTCCTCAAGATGCGAAGCAAGGTGCGTCTCAATGTCGCTTTTCCCTCGATCTTGATGAATTGCAGCTTGCACCTCCTCCAGACGTGAAACAAATCCTAGTTACCCTGATGATCTGCTATTTGCTATCCATCTGTGTTTTTTTTAATTGGGTCCATATGTATTTTTTTTATTGTCTAAAATTGTATGCTATCTTCGGATCTGCCGTGTGGTATGCCTTTGAATCCACCTGATTCGGATAATCAGTCGTAGAAGACAGGGAAAATCCTCCAGTTCTTTTTTTTTTTGTTTTTAGCCAAACAGGCTGTAGATGGCTTGTTTTACCTTTGGTTTTTTAGGAACTCATATTGGAGCAGTTGTGCATCCTACGATGCATTCAACTTATCGACCCTCGGCTCAGATGCTCGGTTGCAGGCCTTGCGGTCGCGGAGGCAGGCAATGACATTGGTGCAGTGCACGCCTCTGGTATTGCACCGGCAGTCCAGCCGTGGCAAACTTGAAGAGCAGGTGCTTCTGTTTTAAGGTATTGCACAACTAGGATCGGACCCTTTGTAATTGGATTGTTGCACTATAAATTTAGGATTTGGCACTACAAATTATTGGCGTTTGAAAAAAATAAAAACTGTTGGACCACCCGAGCTTCAAATCCATACCATACTGCCCTTCTGCAGGACTAATGAATTTGATGTGTTTGTCTCTTGCTTGGTACATGTTTGAAGATTCGCCCTTTTATTAGTTATAATAAAAAGTTCAAGCTTGTGAAATCTATAATGTTATTGCAGCAGTACCGTAAAAAGAGGAGCAAACAGTCATGCGACCTTTGGGTGAGGTCGATCGATGCGGTTATGTGGTGCCGACATAAGACACTGACCAGGGTGCTAGCTAGCGACTGAAGTCTCGAGGCTGTATAGTAGGTTGCGACGTCCATCAACAAGGTGCTCAAGGAGCAGGGTGATGGCATCAAGAACATCTCAAGACAGAGGCTAGCACTGAAGTCTTTTCTGGATATTTATGCTCAGTTCATGTAGGTTTCAAGTGGGATATTGGTGGATGCTTCAGGTTGTGAGGTGGGCGTGTGAAGGTGATGCATGAAGATGCAAGGAAGCAGATAGTATGTCCAGCTGCTATTCGGTGTGGAAACAGAGGTATTTTATTTAAACTTGTCACGAGATTTGTGCCCTTTAATGAGTTGGAGTGTTCCTTCCAATTTTCCTTGGCGATGTGTTTTCTTTTCTTTTTTCCTTGGCGTTCTGCTAACGTTATACATATATTGACCCATGTGAACATTTTTGTCTTTGCAGAAAAGACTCAGAATCAATAAACCATTCTCTTTTAACTTCACCAAAATCTGATCTGCCTGATGACAGATTGTTTGATTAGTTGCTTAAAATGATTGATGAAGTGATCCGCAACTTCTATTTTACAAATAATAATAATGCATCTCTCAGTTGTCTGTATATGGTTCTGAAAACTTCAGTGCTGTGCAACGCAGAACAACTCAAATAGAAAGCTTTTGGTTCCATTCATTAAGTCATTGCTTTGGAGAAGCATTCAAACCATTGCACATTCTATATTTGATGCCATAAAATTTTTACCTTGTCACCTTCCTTAAGACTTTCCTCCACTATTTCAAGGTACAACCGGCGGGGACAACTAAATGTTGGTTTCCCTCTCTTTGAGAAAGAATCCTTGAAATGGCCTGGATTTAGGGGTGGAAACGGATCGAATACGAATCGAATAGTGCGATTTCTCACATCCGTATCTATATTTGTAAACGAATATGGATACGAATACGAATGTTTTCGAATACGAATACGGATTGGATATTAAACGAATGCGAATACAAAAGCGAATATCACTATAACTCGGACGAATACGGATACATCTAACTTTCTATGTTGTTAAGACAACTACTACACTCTTTCCTCTCTAAAGTATCTTTAATAACATTATTTCACATGGTCTACACTAGTTCACATCATAATTGAACAAAATTTATAATATTTTTGATATGAGTATATTTATGATATAGTGGCGGATACAAATACAAATACGGATATGTCGGATATCTGATGTCAAAACCTCAAACCATATCCACATCCATATTTTTTGATCGGATTAGAATACGAATTCGAATAGTGTAAAAATATTAATCGAATGGCAGATTCGGTACCACATTTACATTTTATCGGATACGGATATCGGATATTACGGATCATCCCTATCCACTTTCCACCCCTACCTGGATTTGTGGAGTTTGATCATGTCAAATGGAAAGGTTTTGACTTGCTCTGCTCAAAACAGGTACTCTTCTAATTGCCCCACGCACATTATGTTCAACTGCTCTGATTCCTCCTCATTTTGGCAAACAGCACTTACATGTTATTTGATTTGAAACTACAACCTGTTCTATTCAGTATATGATAAGTGTTCAAGAAATAGAGACAACGTAATCTATTATCTTCTTGTATTCTGTTTTCCTCACTTCCGGTCAATTATCTTATAGATACTCTTGGTGATCCTTTCCACGTTAATATTAGATAAATTGGTTAGATGCTTATTCACTATTCAAATTAGACCCCTCAAAAAACTTGCCCTATTCACATGCATCCTATTCACTTTGCGTGCAATTCTGATCCGTGCTGTTAGTTGAAAGAATAACTAGACACTAATTGATGAAAATCAACTATTTTTACTCTTAATTACACTGTACCGCGTCCGGCACCTTTCTAGTTGCTTCCTGCACCTCTTGTGCCATAGTAGAAATCCAGTTGCGTCTAGCACCATCTGCATGCGCCTGTGGCACGTGCGGCACAACCTGCGTGAGCTTAAATTGTCACATGTGGGTCGACAAGAGGATCGGGCCTGTTCCCACGGCTACTCGTAAAGAAGCTCAATGACATGTGGGGACGCTAATCGTATTCAAGTTCCGAGACGTGCTCAAATGTGGGTGCATGATCAACTTGACATGAGCGAACGGCAAAACGAATGGCAGGAGGCAGATTAAGTGGGGAGGAACCAGGAAATGGTTGAAATCAATCACCATAATGTGTTCTTACACACTGAAAGTATTCTTTTTTTTTTTTTTTGCGAAAGTATTCTCTTTCACGAACATTATGAAGAAAAAATAAAATCCTACATCAACAAATAGATTGAGTATGTCTATCTTCGCAAAAAAAACTATAAAAGAAATTTTCTTGAACATAATTAACCAAATTTACATGCTTATCTTCTTTATTTACGAGCAAGGACAACCTGTTGTTGAAAGTCATGTGTGTGCATATTCTCTCATGTTTTTTGTGGTACCTGCCAAACGTTGTAATAATCAGAATATTTAATTCATAATAATGAAACAAATACAATTATAAGGAAAAAAAGAACCAAAGAGGATTCCCAAGGTTTTTGAAAAAAAAATGAAAAAGTAGTCCTCTCCAACTCAGCCAAACGATATGAGAAAAGCAAATATTGTAAATGTATTGCGTGATAACAGTATATAGCGAATATGTGTGAGCCCACCGCGAGTAATAAACTTACCTGATAATTGGTCCACATGAAGATTGGTGGCGAGAATGATACTGTTGTCCACAGTCGATTCCATGAGGGATTGAATAGGAGATCTTAGGGATTGAATTAATAAGAGATCTCAGGGTGTGGAAGAATCCTTCGAAGGAATGCAATTCGGCTTCTGGAATAGGGATTTAACTAGTCAGAACAATATAGTACTATCGAAATGTATGATGAATTACTACCCTATGGACATGATCTTAGGCTCCATTTGTTGACGCCATCATGTCCATAGGGTAGTACCGCTGCCGAATTGCCAAAGGGCGAAAGAAATAGAGCTATCGATCCTCTAGGGTGAATAGGAATTCAAATGTGTCACATGCACAAGATTATTGACTAGGCGCAACAACGTCCAGCAAAATATCCCAATTATTTGGCAACATGGAATATTAGAGACAAATTCTTCTCGTGCAAGGCAAAGGAACATACTGGTCAGTGCTATCTAATGTTACTAGTGCGGTCGGAAAAAATAACCCATAGTCATTTCAGTCAATTTCCAAGGATACCATACCAAAGGATGTTGCAACTGACCTAAAAAAATATGTGGCACATATTCAGAGAAAAGCTCACAAGGTATGGGGACACGTGCAAAAATTTGAACATGAGAACAACACATATAAAAGAGTTTATATATGATTTTCCATGTGGACTCTACTAAAGTTTATGCTTGCCCATAATTGGCATACAGTAGCAGAAGAGGAGTGCAAGGGTAGCAGCAAGTCGCCACCATCAAAATGGCCATCTCATGCTAGGAAAATAAAGAAGAAGCACAAGGTTTTAAAATCTTCACACATTTTTATTTCTACCATCATGTATACTTTGTGGCAAATTACTCCTCTACCACTGCATATTCTAGCTCCACTTTAATTTCCCAACTATATTTTCTACTGAGAATATCTATTCGATAATTTCAGAATGTTCTAGCACTATATTCAAACTGTACTTCAGTCATGTATAACAATCTTGTTTTAAGCATATTTCTGGTTAATTGTTTGTATCTATGAACACAGGATGGTCTATTCTTATTGCATTGTTAGATCAGATTTTTTTGGGGCATTGGCTCATTTTTCTCTTGTGATGGTAAGTAGGTGGGAAGCAAATTGGTCGCGATACCTTGAAAGGCCTTGCTGCAATGGCCAAGATATTGAAGATTCAACATCAGAAACTTAAAGTTGATTTTTTCCCAAATCTGGGTGGTCCCTGTGCAGAAAAAAGGCGTGCATTTATTGATGAAGTGGTTTTGTTTACAAGGTTAAAAAACCCCACTAATTGGATTTAGACATCAGAAAGATGTGAAGCAAAACAATTGCAGAATCCATAAGTATACCATTACAGATTCTGCAATTGTATTCTTGACATTTTGCTTCACATCTTTCTGATATCTAACTCCAATTAGTGGGGTCTTTAACCTTGTAAACAAAACCACTTCATCAACAATTGTACGCCTATTTTCTCCACAGGGACCACCCAGATTTGGAGAAAAATCAATTTTAAGTTTCTTGTGTTGATTCTTCAATCTCTTGGCAGCAAGGCCTTTCAAGGTACCGCGGCCAACTTGCTTGCCACCTAAATCACAAGAGAAAAATGAGCCAATGCCTGAAAAAATCTGATCTAACAATGCAGTGGAAATAGACAATCCTGTTGATAGCAACAAACAATTAACCAGAAACATGCTTAAAGCAAGATTGTTATACATGACTGAAATACAGTTTAAAGATATTGGGACATTCTGAAATTATCAAATATATATTCTCAGTAGAAAATATAGTTGGGAAATTAAAGTGGACCTAGAATGTGCAGTGGTAGAGGAGTACTTTGCCACAAAGTATACATGCATGATGGTAGAAATTAAAGTGTATGAAGATTTTTAAAACCTTGTGTTTGCTTCTTTATTTTCCTAGCCTGAGATGGCCATTCTGATCGTGACGACTCGCTGCAACCACTGCTGTCCCCTTCTGCTGCTGTAGGCCGATTATTGGCAATGTAAGCTTTATACGCCACTGTAAAAAATGAACACATGTAAACTAGATATCTCTTCAATTTCTATTCTTCTTCCAGTTTGTGTTATCACTCAGTTCTTTCCATTGAAAATAATTCGTACGTGTTTTTCTGTTGTGATTATGTGTTGCTGTTAATTCTGGAGGACAATAACAAAAAGTATGCTTTATTCCAGTACCCAAAAATGTGGATAATGTATTCTTAAAGAAAAAAAAATGTGGATAGGATGACATACAAGGAAGGCCGCGACGACAAAACAGAAGGCCCGGATCTGTCGACATCCAAGCTGGTGATGGTACTTCACTTAGCTAATGATCCCTCATTTTCATATATGCCAACTGGTCCCTGATTTCGATATGCAAACTGATCTCTTATGTCACCTTGAAAACTTTCAGGTGCGTGCTAAGGTGAAGGAGCTTCGGGTGATTCTCAGGAGAATGATTAAGCAGGAGTTGAACCAGTGAAGTGAAGTTGAATGGAGACTTATGGATGGCAGACTGGAGTGAAGCGTGACTTAGTTATATAAGTAACTTTGGGACACTTTATATGTAATGGTTCAGATCATCAACTGAACGTATACATTTTCTGGGAAGTGTCAGGAACCAGCTAATCAGATATTTTTCTTGCTAAATGCAAGGGGAAAGAGTCAAAGAGAGGTAAAAATGATTACACTAACTATTGAAAGTTTGAAACCTTGACAAATTCACACCAGTCGTAAATGGTAACATCTCCCAATGAATTTTCAGTTTATACATGTAATAGCTTTTGCGCAAAGAACTGGTCGCCGTGGTCGGGCCATTAAAGTATTGGTACCTTTCCTGATCAAGTTTACTGCTAAATCAAGCTACACCAGCTAGTAGCCGAGAAGGCACTGATAAAAGATTACTGAATTTGTGTTGCCTCTTTCCCTTGTTTAGTTTTTTTTTTTTTTGAAATACAGAAGTGTATTCCTAATTTTACTTTGTATTCTTGATTCATGTTGTCCCTGTCTATTTGCTCGTAAAGATAACTGAAAGTACAAAGAGAAGAGCAGTAACAACAATATATATATACTTCTAATTGATGCATGTACAATTAATTGTTCTTTCCTCCCTGACGAAGCATGTCTGCAATCAATGGAGAAGTTGTTCTTTCTGATGTAAAAGAGGCCTCTAGTGTGATCTAAGCATCTAGCAAGCAGAAAGCTCTCCATGTGTGGGGCGAGGCGTGGACGATGCTGACCTTTGTCTGGAGCATGGCCTGATTGCCGTTGTTATCTCCCCATTGTTGCAGCTTGCCAAGGCTGGCCGTATTCACTTCTTGTTTGAATGAAATGCTCATGACTGAACTCATGGTACTGACGAGGAGCAAATCTGGTAAAATAACTGTTCATGTGGAGCTGCAGAAATATTAATACGGCTAGTATACTAGTTTAGCAATGGAGACTTTTGGTGCAGCAGTGGCTTTGACTACTCTGTTTTTGGAGATTTCAAGTTGGAACTTCTCGTTTCCATACCAATTGGACGCAGATTTGGAAGTACCGTCTTTAAGTAAGGAAACAATGGGCATGTTTTCCCATTGGCCTACTCTGTTTCTACTAAACGAACTGAGAGTACCATTTTTGGCCATTGGCCTACTCTAATCTACTAGACGGACTCAGAGTACGTTTTCAGCTCCTGTTCTGTTACTTTTTACTCGTCGTCCCTTTTTTCCCGTGTTTAAAACACGAGAACAAAGTCGGCCTCAAAACCGAATCCAACACGTACACAGCCCGGCCTCGACTCCAGGATAGCCTCTATAATAATATGATCACGTCGTCTGCGGCAGCCGCGCTAGTTTCACAATCAGCCACGACGTCCTCCAAGTCTCCAACCAGTGGCGGATCCACCAGTATGGCAAGCTGTGGCGCTCGCCATACCTGGCCGCTGGTGAGACCATCGAGTGCAAGGACCTGCTGGCGTCGCTGCGACATGGAGTCGTACGGCACGCCAAGTTTTTGGCCGGAGGCACGGTCTCTCCTCAGGTCGCTCGGAAGGCGAGGAAGATCTGCGTATGGCGCCGTCACCTATCCTAATAAGCCCCCTGTCTCCGGCTTGGCATGCTGATGCGTAATCCACGTGCAGTCACCCTAGGGAACAAAGCCATTCTGCTATAGCATGCAGGCGAGCAGGCTAGAGTGTGCGAATGCAAGTTGTTCAGACATGCGAAATTGTAGAGCAAAAGAACTAAAGGTTAGGTTGGGTGAATGAGAACCAGCAAATTGTAGTGCAAAAGAATGCGTGTCATGAATTTCAACTACATATTGTGTGTTGATCAGTACAAAATTCAACTACAAATCAGCGAGCTAATTTTCCTTGGCTCCTCTCCTCGGTTAATACTTTTGATGGTTGGTATCATTTTTTTTGTGATATTAAAAATTCAATCATACATTGGCTACACGTAGTTACAGGAACTGATCGCTTGTCTCAGTTGGCTAGCTACATAGTTTCCAGTCCCTTTACTTTTGAATCTGAGTGCCTATTTGGTCGTTATTTTTTCTTAATGAAAACTGAGGTTGAATATCATGTTTTCATGGTCTTCTAGTTATACTCTCGCATGCTATTTTTAATATCGCGAAAATGTGGTCATCTTGCAAAATCTGAAATCGTTGGTTGTTTCACAATTGGACTTTAAAATTATGATCAAAACACTATTGTGCCTTAATGTTATGTAGTCATCGGTCCGCCATAGGTGAATTTCAATCCTGGATCCGCCACTGATCATACATTAGCTACACGTAGTTACAGGAACTGATCGCTTGTCTCAGTTGGCTAGCTACATAGTTTCCAGTCCCTTTACTTTTGAATCTGAGTGCCTATTTGGTCGTTATTTTTTTCTTAATGAAAACTGAGGTTGAATATCATTTTTTCATGGTCTTCTAGTTATACTCTCGCATGCTATTTTTAATATCGCGGAAAATGTGGTCATCTTGCAAAATCTGAAATCGTTGGTTGTTTCACAATTGGACTTTAAAATTATGATCAAAACACTATTGTGCCTTAATGTTATGTAGTCATCGGTCCGCCATAGGTGAATTTCAATCCTGGATCCGCCACTGCCCCTGGTGAAGAGGACAATGGAGAGAAGAGGCTCAACGGTGGCCGGATCCGGCGGAGCCCCGTGGTGAGAGATTGACGACGCTTCCTATTGGGTTTCACCTTCCTCGCGGCGCAAACCCTCTGCAACCGGCAAAGATGCAGATCTTCGTGAAGACGCTGACCGGGAAGACGATCACGCTCGACGCCGAGAGCAGCGACACCATCGACAACGTCAAGGCCAAGATCCAGGACAAGGAAGGTACGCACGCATGCCCTGTCTCGAGCGTTGCTTCTCATCAGAAACTTGCACTTTGTCCTGTCGTTCGCATATGCCCTTCTGCTCATTGCCGCATGGGTAATGCGGTAGCAACTATATGATGTGCAAGTATTTGTCGCTGATTTACATGGATCACAAATTTTGCAGGCATCCCGCCGCACCAGCAGCGCCTGATCTTCGCCGGGAAGCAGCTGGAGGATGCCCGCACCCTGGCAGACTACAACATCCAGAAAGAGTCCACCCTTCACCTTGTTCTTCGTCTCCGAGGTGGCCATGGCTGCTACCCCTACTCCATCGCGCCTTCTCTCATCAGTCTCGCACTGAAGCACAATGAGGCGAAGATGATCTGCCGAAAGTATGCACGACCTACCTCCTCAACCAGTAGACTTTCTGCTGCACTTAATTAGTGAAGTCAACTGATCTTTTAACCAGTTATAACTTATAACATTCTGAACCAAAACTCTAGGAAAATTGCCTTTTCACCTGCCACTTTTACATATTAGTATATGTTCATTCACATGTTGCAATAATTCACACTAAGTTCTTAAATATATATTTTTTTATCTGTAGATGCTACGCAAGGCTCCCATGGGTGCTACAAATTGCCGCAAGAAAAAGTGTGGCCACAGCAACCAGGTGAGCCTTTTCATCCAAGTTGTCCATACATTTGATTCCACCGTATATGCTCTCGGCTAGTCATCCGATGCCTAACAATTTTTTGTTCGGAGTCATCTATCATAAAGCTCGCCTATGCTTTTATACTGTGTATGGAGCCTTGTTAAAGATAATATAGCTGCATATACTAATTATCTATATCTCCTGTTCTGAACGACCATAATCCCATTTTAGAACAGTTTGAGAAATTCATATAAACTTGCGTTGAATAATATATACGTACTACGATCTTGCATGGCAGCTGACAAGTTTATAAAATGAATTCAAGTGTACTTTTTTAACTAACGTATTGTACGTAACTGCATTCTCAGCTGCGGAAGAAGAAACAGCTAGGGAGGCACTATTTCGAGTTCACAAGGTGACATTTGTGAGCAGAATCAGTTCACGGAGCATCAGGAAAAGTTATCCAAGTCCACATCTTCTTTTTTTCTGAGACCATCTAGGTCTTTTTGTTAGGATACAAAATTTGCTTCTGGTTGTTTCATCTTTAATACTTTACAAATACTTGAGGTTTGTCCCGTAGAAATATGCCAACTATGACGAGTGTAATAAGCTATCGCTGCTACTGCGGTTTTGCGTTGCCATGCTCTAATATAAGTGATGGATGAGTGCGTCAATTGACACCAAAGTACGTAACGCTCCTCTTACAAAATGAGAGATTTCTTCCATCCGGTGAATCAGTCGTGCAACGATGGTACTGAAAAAAGATCCGCTAGTGAACTACTGGCATCCTAGTGCGAGTGATTCCACTAGTCATTAGGAAATCATGTCCGGTCATGAACCGAACAAATACATTAAAGGAGCAAAGAAGGTGATTAATCCAACGTCAAGCGCAACTTCAGTCATGCAACAATCTAAATCTAAATTAATAAAGCTCGAGTTGAAAGAATAATGTTTTCAGCAACAACTAAATCTAACTGCCCCTAAATCCATCACATACTATAGCTTCTACTGTGGGAGACGGGAACCTCCCACAGCGTTTTTGGCCTTAGTGGCTGGCTCAGACTTGACATGTTGTTCTTTTATACCGTCTCACGTTCTATCGCGCATGGGCCTGGGCGTCCCCTCGATTTTACTGGGCTGCAGCCTGTTCATTGCGGCCCATTCTCGCACGGCTGCCTCTCTTCTAATGGTTCAGAAGCATGGATTCTCTTTACCTTTTTCTTTGTTGGGCCTTTTCTTCTCCCTGGTCCTTCAATTCTCCTTTTCTTAGGCCATCCGGTACCTTAATCTCCAAAAAAAAAAAAAAAAAAAAAAAGGCCATCCGGTACCATCATCATCTCTGGCTTGTTCTCATGATTCCCTCCTCCTTTGCTTGGCCTTTACTTCTTCTCCCTGGTCCTTCAATGCTCCTGCCCTTGATCTCTTTCCCCTTCTCACTCAGATCCATCGTGGCATGCCGACGCTCCAGGTTTTTCGCTCCATCGCAGCAGGCAGCAGCTGCAGGCCGGGAGCTTCGTCAACAAGGTGCACGGGAAGCCGCGGCGGCGGATGCAGTTGGAGTCCGCAGCTGGCAGGTCAATGACGCTCCTATAGGGTTTCTCCTTCCTCGCAGCGCAACACCCTCGTTCCTTGCAGGTCAGAGACAATAGAGTCAGAAAGCAAATTCACTATGCATTTTAAAGAATCGGGAAATGTCACTGTTGGTGTGTGTCACTCTGCCATCTCAAAAGGAATTTTTTTTTAAGGGGCTACCACCTCAAAATGAATACTTTCTTTTTTTTTATAGACGAAATACAATTCCATTAATCACGTGCCGCCAAATAGTCGGCAACCAAGTTCAGAATACAAGATGAGAGGCGTTCCAAAATAGGATCGTCCTTTAAAACACAATCAACTCCTAGAGCTGCTAATGCATGGGCGACTCTGTTACACTCTCTGCGTACGTGGACAACTGAAGAATTGATAAAATTCAGAGCTAGCAGCTCCTTCATCTCTGTTACCAAACTCCCAGACGCTGATAAATCTTAATCTTCCGAGGTGACAGCATGCTGAACAAGCAGCGCATCAGTTTCTACAATTTTGAACACGGGGAAACTCAAAAGGGGAAACGAAAAGAAAAGAGACAAAAATCGTGGAGCAGGGCCCAACCTGGTTTTGTCCATGGGCTGCTTACCTGGGCCGCATCAGACACTCTCAAGCAGCCGGCAAGATGCAGGTCTTCGTGAAGACGCTGACGGGGAAGACGATCACGCTGGAGGTGGAGAGCAGCGACACCATCGGCCACGTCAAGGCCAAGATCCAGGACAAGGAAGGTAAACATGAACACGCATTGCCCTCTCTCGTTCATTACTCCTCAAAACTCTTGCCGTTTCTGCCCCGTCCGCGCTCGAATCAAAACTTTCCATTTCTATCTGGGGGTGGATGGGCTTGGAATTGATTGGCTTCTTCTTCGGTACGATGTTCCTGTGCGGGAACAAGATGCTGGTGCGACCGGATTTGCTTGTTTCGTTGGCACTTGAACTGAATCTTGAACTGATCTTGGCTCCCTGAACTCGCTAAAAATTGCGGAAACGGCGCATATGTGCTGGAATATCAGCATTGTTTGGAGGTTATGGTGGATTGAAGCGATGGAGACGACGTGGAATTGAAAACTCGCAATGTCTATTTGCATCAAACTGTTAATCTGGTTGTATTTCAGGTATTCCACCGGACCAGCAGCGCCTCATCTTCGCAGGGAAGCAGCTGGAGGATGGCCGCACTCTTGCAGACTACAACATCCAGAAGGAGTCCACTCTTCACCTGCTTCTTCATCTCCGAGGAGGCACATGGTGCTACCCCCTCATGATCGACCGCAATCTCCTTGCCCTAGCACGGAAAAAGATCGAGACAAAGATGATCTGCCGCAAGTATGCACAGTCCTGAACCCTTTTTCCATCTCATATTCTCACTGTGATGCCACCGTTGTTCATAGTATGCGTGCGCTTGATCCTGTACACTGGAAGTTGGCTCAAAAAGAGTGGTCTGATTTGTGGTGTAAAGTAATAAACTTCGGTTGCTGATTAACAGTCCGTGCCAAAAATGTTAATTAACTGCGAAACAATGACGGTGACTATATATAGTTCGGTGGATTTTCGACAGCGACCACGGAGCAACCAGCTTTGCTCTGTCGTTAGCCATGTTTGCATTTTGACATTGGATAAATAGGTTGCATATTTCAGCCGTATACTTTCCTTATTGCCTAGTTGAAACTGCATGTTTCCTGTCAATTCTGGTAACTGTTCAAATTTTTGTTCCATTTCTTTGTGTGCGGTAGAAGCGCATTTGGTTGTTGCGCTATCTGCTGTATGTTAGTTTCGTCATATTGGAATTATATAAAAGGCAGTATCAGTTAGCCTTATCTTTGCAGACCACAGTCTTTAGTCTCAATGCCTTAGCCAATCATTGCACATAGTGTTTTACTCAATAAAAGAAATATTGTAGCTCTAACGTATTGGCCAACAACAGCTAACTTTTTTCAGCGTTATTTCTCGTGCAGGTGCTATGCGCGCCTTCCCATCAGGGCTACAAACTGCCGCAAGAAGAAGTGTGGCCACACCAACCAGGTGCGCCTTATTTACCCTGCCATTGCTTCACTTAGTGATGGCATCGTCCGTATTTACATTTTAGTCAATCTTCTCAATTTCCTCATGATTATTATTTTGTAGTAGCTTTAATTGAAATTACCTGTTGTGATTGGTGCTGTACTATTTTCCCACCTCAGATCAGTGTGTATGAAAAATATCACTGTTATGGAGTTTAGTTACTGATTGCAGTCAACAGATTCTGTTGTGCTAAAAATCTGTTCGATTGATCTGATCATTCTTATGTATTACTTTCCTATATTCATTTTCAGCTGAGGCCAAAGAAGAAACTGAACACCTGGACCCATTAGCATTGGAAGGCAAGCAAGCAATGATCCTACTGTCGTCAAATTTCCAGAAAAATGTGAAGCCTTAGATGACCCAGTGCCTAACATTATGTTAGAATCAATGTTATTAGATATTAGATTTTCAAGTTCAGTTGGATATTGAACATTCGTTACCCTTTTACGTAGTACTCCGATTATTCTGATGCATGACTGTAGTCAAGAAATCCCAGACAATGTTCCTGTTAGATGGTGTACGTTTCTTACTAATGCATGAAGCATAAATCTTTATGCTGGAATGAGCTATGGATTGCCTTTTGTGCCACTTCTTATTCAAGTCACCATTGGTGTGATCCTCTTTCCATCCCTGGAAAAAACTATCAGGCGTCCACTGCTTTTTTATACTATTTTTTAATGCAAACAGACATACGCCTCTTCATTAACTGTTTTCAAAAAAAAAATCTTGGATTTACTTTTAAGTTTACAAGATCATGATGCAGGACTAAACAGACAGCAGCTATACACGACACTGACAATAACGAATCCTGCTGTTGAAACATTTACCTTCTTGGGGTTTTCTTCCACAGAAATCGCGGCTATGATGGCAGCATATTTGTTCTGTCATGAGCTATTGATAGTAGAATTAGAAAGTGGTGTGCCAGTAGTGTCACTCCATCTGACTGAATCTCTCTCTTGACTAGCTGCAGAACTGGAAATTCTTAGTGGCTGTCATTCAAGCAGAGTCACATTTATCTGCAACTTGTTCTTCTGGAAGCACAAGAAAGAACCTGCCGGCCAATCAGCAAGCTGACTTCAGCGTCTGCAACAGTCTTGGCTGTCTGTGCAAGTATCTGACAATATCTACTAGTGCAGGAGACCAAGTAATTGTTTTCGTTTGTGACATTTAAGGACCAAGTAAAATTTCAAGATAACAGTAACTCTCGAATCTGTAGTACCGTCTGAAGATCGGTGATATGTTCACTAAGCCAAGTTTCGGCATGACATGCTTGGTTGTTCAGCTCTATGGGCACTGGCAGTGATGTGTATGCAAAAAGACTCTGTTTTCAGTGCCTGTATGTGCTCTATTCTTCACTCTGAACTGGCCTTTTCGATATACTACCTCCGATCTTTTATTATGGTCGTTAGGACAGGAACTTACTAGTTTCATTTTTGAACTAAACACCTTGTCCTAATTAAGGACAAGAAGAAAAAAAAACATGGAGGGAGTAAGTTGCAAGCCTGGTTGACAAGAATAGAGCAAGCGGGTGTTACGTGCACCAGGCTGTCTTTTTTCTTTAACTGCTTAACCCATTTTCCGTTATTAGGAGTATGTTCCCAGGGATGAATTTCTAATTATGTTATCATCTGCACATTATATTTTTGGCAGTTAGAATCCAAGAGATAGAATGCCACACTCTGAACAATCGTTACAATCAAAGGGTCGCGATCGAATCTTTCCTTCTGTGCATGTTATAAACGAGATGTATATGCCCAAAGTTACAACGAAAATAGAGGTGACAAGAAAGAACACTAGTTACTCCTCTCCATGCAAACATTTCAGTGCCATGGAGGAGCTATACCTAAATTCATTCATATGGGATAACTGGACCGTTGAAAAATCTAACAAACCGATTCCAGATCACAGCGACCAGAAAAGGATTCCAGTTAATGACAACCGCTGCAATGACAAAACTTAACCTCTGACATGTGCATCCCAGAATTGCTGTGGCTCACAACAAAATAGGTCTAGTCATGACCTCTTCTTCTTCTTCAACTTTACTTTTGTGACATGTGAAAATGAACCAAGTGACGGGTCATGTCATGTCACTTCATATTATCTCCATCTCGACTGACGAGCTGTTGCGTTCGAAATCAACGACAGGCCTCACAATCCCAGGCGTTGGCGTAATCCAGTCCCAATAAAAGATCACATTCCCCAGATCAGCTAGTACACCTAGTGAACAAAGTCACTGTGTTCTAGACCATCTCTTTTGTTTGCTCCAAGCTTCTATATTCTGTGCTGGCCCTTTCAATCTTGGAAACACGAATGAGCCCAAGAGTTCACTCACTCATGGATTATCCCATCACAACCCGAGGATTCATGCATTTATCAGTTTGCAGGGGTGAAAAAAAATGTTTGTCATGATCGCTGATTAGGACATCTTACCGAAGAGACTAGCAACAGGAAGCCAACACGTACGAATCTGGGATG
Organism: Eragrostis nindensis; assembly: GCA_012490785.1. Lineage (NCBI taxonomy): Eukaryota > Viridiplantae > Streptophyta > Magnoliopsida > Poales > Poaceae > Eragrostis > Eragrostis nindensis. The sequence continues at coordinate 44,199 of JAAXCT010001617.1, read as the reverse complement.
ACCAAACCGAAATGGAGCAGGTAGCACGCGTAGCTTTCCTGGCTGCTGAACGACACCTTGTTCGATCGCTTGGATTGCCAAAGGATTAATCAGTGTCAGAAAAAGATATCAACGAACAAATCATATCCTCCGCACATGCTTGCAGACAGAGATGGCTGTTTGCATCCACAGCACGGGTTCATGCATCTGCTTTTGCAAGTGTGCAGAATCTTACCCCTGTTTCCCGCTGTTGTCATCGTCGTGGATTGGATTGTTGGTTTGCTTCACGCAGCCAGGTGCTCTGCCAGGATACATGCAACTTGTTGCAGCCCACAAAAGGGCGTCACAAGTTTCCTATTCCGTGTTTTTATTTTTCTTCATCGAGTGTGGTGTTTACAAGTCATAGCTTGTGGTACCCGTGCTTCTTTTTTGTGATAAAGAAGAACTCTGGGAAAACAACCATGGTCATGGTCACATTCCAGAATTTTTTTTTCTAGAAAACTTCTTCCCTGATCTCTTAGATCGAGTTCAATTTTGCATCTTACTGTGCAGACTTCAGTGGGCACGCGACGCATGTACGCTGAGACTTTTGGCAAGAACCAGAGAGGTGTTTCGAAGCCTCTGGTTGAATGCATTTTGAAAACGAGCTACAAATAAGAAACCATTTCCGTAGCGCGTCAGCAGGTTTTCACCCAACGGATCGATCCCTCGTCGGTTCTCTCGACCTTGTCGCGATCCGAGGACTTTTCCATGGTGTGTGTATTTGATCGCCGATGCTTCCTGCAGATCTAGAACGAAGTCAGGCAAGTGCGGCTAAGGTTCTCTGAACATTTATGTATGTAGGGCTTGGTAATCTCCTCCTTTCGGTTTTAACTTTTTTTTTTTTTTGACCCGAACGGCAGGGGAGCCCCCTACGCCCTACCTCTTTTTTATATATAAACTAGTACCAATGCACGTGAGTCACGCACGTGTCTAAATAATGACATCATTTGGCAGGACCATACAACAGTCGTGTAACACATGTACACAGTTCTTGTAGCCATTACCTAAAAAAAGAAATTATTACGCTTGAGAACCTCATGGATTTGCAAACATATCCGCAAAAATTTTCCCACGGCCACAAGAATTCAGGAGCGCAATATTCTACGCTTGAGAACCAATCAAAAAATTCCCATTAGGGAAAATTACAAATTAATGTCAAATGAGTGTCTTTCTGTCTGACATGTTCTCAAAGAAATAAAAAAAAACAGATCCACTTAAGTCTGCCTAAGCTTCATTAACCAAAGCAGCAAACTGGTCTAACCATAAAAACAAAAAAAAGTATATGTGCCATTGGAAAACCAAACAAGGGTAGGTTCGGAAGCAACTATGGCTGGCTCAATTTGAAACTCCAGACAATTACTTGACAGGCCAGGGCGCGCAAGGCATGACAATGCTCCTTGAGCATAACATGTTCTTCCGCAGATTCCTTCTAGGGTTTTGAGGTCACATAAGCGCTGCATAAAAATATACCTGCATCTGAATCTGCAATATCAGTACTGCATACATAATTAACCTCATTTCTTTAATTCTTGGCCCAGTCATGAGTACAAAATCATGTTCAAATAAGTAACTAACTCATGATGGTGGTTAAAGGTAACCAAAAAGGGTACAGCTAATGCAGGAATAGCCAAGCGTGACCAGCCACTAAACTTCCACTTATGCATCTTTCAAACATCTCAAAATACCTTTTTTTTTCTTCTTGTTCCTCAATAAGTACTTTATTGAAGATGAATTGTTGGTGGTTCTTCTAAAAAAAAGTTACTTTTTTTTCTCATTTTATTCAGTGACCCTCACAAGACCCTAGGAATCCAAAATATACAGCACTGAAACCCAAAGTCAAGGAATAAAAAGAAGAGACACATAGCTGGAGCAACAAGACTGATATGCACATTCTCAAACCTTAAATGATACACGGTAGCCGGTAGGATGTCATCTTTACGCACCTCCAACTTTAAGGTTTCGGCATATTCTTATATGTGCTGATTCTATTCCAAAATGATCACCTGTTTTGAATTCAGAAGGTAAATGAATAGAACTTGTATTTCCAAAGTTTTCCAAAACTTATGCTGAAAATATCAAAATTACTGGCTCCTCTCAAGCATCATGCAACCATTTTACCCAAGGGTCATAAGACGAATTTGCAAGAGGGTACTGCAGAAGGATCTCTAGTAGTGCGGAGGGTATGGATGGGATCGATGTCCACTTCTATAAACATGAAAATCACCATGATTACTGATTATATGTGGAGAAAAACCAGTGCGATTTCATGAAAACCTGATACAATTGAAACAAAGAACATTGATGCTGTAGAAATGTCTCATGAATTATGACCTCAGAATAGTACCTCTGTAAATTCAGACAGACAATGTAGCTTCCTAGAATGAGCATACCTTCCTTTCTCGCTCTCCATCGAACAATATTGCAATCTTCACCCGATCAGCATATACATTTCCGAGGTGACAATAACATGTTACGTGTCCACCAAAACTGACAAAAACATCTATCAAACCAGTGAAAAATCTCACATGAGCATGATACTCTTGCACCAAAAATAAAATCATACTGAAATAATGGAATAATAATTGTTTGAGCCTTCTGCAAAAAAATTTATTTGAGCCTTGAAACTTCTCCTGACACAACCATTCCGATTTTGCCTGCAATAAACAAGAAAAACTAATGCATGGTTGCAGAAAAACCTAATATGTCTCAGTTGTTAAATGTTTTAGAGAAAAAACAGAGCAGACATCATCCGTTTGGTAAGTACAAATCTCTTCATTATCAGACTACCTATGCCATCATCATATACTAAGGGGGTGTTTGGCATAGCTCCAGTTGTCTTGTTAAACTACCTCAATATATTAAATGTCATTAGTATCAGTCATCCCCATTGAAATCATCACTTCGAACCAGCACAAAATCAACAGTTGTTAGGATAGGCAGCCTCCAACTTACCTTGCACACTGCTTAAAGCTTTCTCAATACAGTCATGAAAACCAATACAAACATATGTTTGGCGTGCTGTTCTTCCCATAAAACCAAAAACCTTCAGTTAGGAGCCAAACCATTATTTTACCTATCCACAAAGTAGCAGTTCCTACCATACGATCATCATATCTAGCATTATTAATAATGTAGACCTTGAACTAAGCACTTAGGCAATTTAGGCTCATTCTCAACATCCAAAAAAATTACTTGTGGATAAAAGGTAAATTGAGAAATTCCGATGGAAAAGGAAGTAAGAAACATCTCGCAAGAAGGAACGAAAATCAGGAATTGTTGATTCTGTTCCCACGTCTTTCCACCTCCCTCCTTGCCTCTACTAATTTAAACATACAAAATATTGTACAATACAAGGCCCTAGGCCCAAAAAATTGATATTGTAAAGCAACTTTTTTTTGTTTGAAAAGTAAATTAACTTCATTATCCTAACACATCATCAGCTAAAATCCGAAGAAAGATTAGTACTACTAGAAAAGAAACTGGCCGTTGATCCCAAACCATGGGCAACCACGTGGAGCTGCAGGAATTGCTTGGTTAGGGCCCTGTTTGTTTCCGCTTATCTGGAACTCGCTTATTTGAGAAGCAGGTTTTTCTGATAAGCCGTTGTCTGGAGAATCCGCTGTCCAAATAAGCTGAGTGTTTGGCAATCCTGATTATTTTCATTCGATTCTCTTTCTTAAGTACTGAAATGACTTGAATACCCCTAATGCTGATAATAACTCTTTTTTGTTCTGATTACAAGAAGAAGCTTATATTTATAATATATTTTGAGTTGTCAAATACTAACTATAATAAAATATGGTCTATTACATGCGAAGTTCACAAATTACACAAAGTTCAATTTGCAAAGGTCTAGTACTTCGAATCCTTCTTCTCCTTGTCTATTCCGAAAACATCAAAGCAAAGGTCTGCCATTGATGTTGAAACCTGCAATTAGCACTGACAGTCAGAAAATGGCAAAGGCTCAATATGCAAATTCAAGCGAGGACTAACAACACGGGTCAGCCTGAACCCAGAAGATTCCGCCACACGGGCAATTCATCGATCACTTGGGAACCAAAGGAATACTCACTTGGACGCGGCGATCTGGAGGCAGCTGATGGCCTTGCACACCTCTCACTGCAAAGCGCACAGATCAGGAACATATCCACGCGATGATGGTAGAGAAAATGGGAAGAGGGCGGGCGGTCCGAGGCTCTCACGATGCTGAGGACGGAGGAATCGAAGTTGGTGTCGCAGAGGCGGCGGAGCTCGGCGGCCTTGCGAACAATGGGGCGCGCTCCGCGTCGATCCGGGATGGGGCTGCGGCAGGGAGGCGCGTTGGAGGCGGATTCGGTGCAGGGCAGCGGCGTCACCGTGGTCTCGATGCGGGGGTGGCAGCCGGATGGCGGGTGGCGTGGCGGCGGCGAGGGGGAGTCGCTCGGGAAGAGAGGGCAGGAGAGGGAAAACGCCTCGCTTCTGTTGTACGCGGCCCCGGACGCGCGGTGGAGAAAATCGAGTTTAACGTGTGCGAGTCGCTCGGCTGGTAAGCGGCGTCTGTGGTAAGCCAAGTTTAATCCCGCCTTTGGGTTCGCTTTTTGCTTATTTTCACCCATAAGCAGCTTATAATCAGAAACAAACAGGGCCTAGGTCGCATGGTTGGCTCAAATCCATACCGTGGCTAATTGGACGGTTTAAAGCTCATAGTACTCTGCCACTGAGCTTTCCAGCTGCCAGCTTCCCGCATGCAACGCCGTCGCTGTTGGTTCGTTCCCGGCTGGGCGCCCCGGTTTCGGACTCCCCAGCGCAGCTGGTAAGTCAACGGCGCCTCCGCGTCACGCCCGTTGACCCGTCGAATGTCTCGTCTCGCTCACTGGCGTGTGGGGCCAGGCACAGAGAAACTGTGGTCTCCACGAGCTGGATGTCAAGTCGAGGTCACACGCGTCATGCGACCCCAAACAGGCGCCGGCCGGAGGATTATCCCACTGCGGCAGGAGATTCCTCGCGCATGCATTTACTTTTTCGGAGCTGAGCAAAAAATTTTTTACTTTAGATCTTTGCATGGTTTTGTTAATAAAATTTAGCGTGGAGAATTCAGGTATCTGCATTGCGTTATGAGTGCGATACTATCAATCTACAATGCATGGAAATGGATTTTTCTTTCTTTTTTATTCAAACTTTGCTAACTGTATGTTTCCCTGAAGGTTGAAACTGTATGTATTCATTATATCATCAAAGTTTGGAAAAGAGAAACTATATACAATATTCACGTAATGTTTTACGAATTAGTACTATGAGCTAATGCTTTAGTGCTATTTCATTTCCACGGTGTAAAATTCATTTAATTTTAGTGTATTCGTGAGGAAATTCTTTTTAAAAACATAAAAAAAAGTACTCAATCTTGCCCTCACATGAGGCTACGGCCAATTCGAGAGAAATTTCTCCCGGTGATGTTGACTAGAAAACCAGTTTAGTAATATGCAATCGATAATGTCATTTCCTTTCTCCTTAAAGAAATAATCATATCCATAACTAAGCTTGCAGTAATGTGTTACTTTACATTTAAATTTTATAAAAAATTGTAAAAAAAATGGAAAGTAAAAGTATCCCACTGTTCATGTTCAATACACAAAAATATTCACACTAATGTTTTTTTCTTAAACCAACTAAAATAACTATCTAAATGAAAGATTATCAAAGATTACATGTAAATGAAGAACCAAACTAATTAACCACAAAGAGAGACTAACGGCCCTGATGACCACCCCCCCCCCCCCCCCCCCCCCCCCCCCCCCCCTTCTTGTGTCGACTGTGGATTGAGATCCTCTGCCGTTGAATTCGGTGGCTGACATGTGGGGTTAATGGTCGGTGAGCCCACATTCAGCGGCTATGTCCCGCTGAAGTTACGTCACCGCTCCCGTCGACTGTCATCTGTCCAATCCACTGTAAAGTGAGAGTGGAAAACCGGACAACCCACGAAACCACTGGAAGCAGATAAACCGGCGGGAGCCGGCGGCGGCGGGTGGTCGCGGAGTCCGGGGAACAGAAAAAGCAGCGGACGCCTCGGCTCCCCGGTTTGTCTTCCAACACTAAAAAATTCCGAGAGCCTTTCTTCCTCCCCACTTGCGCCGCCCTAGTCCCGCCCGCCTAGAGCTAGCCAGGCAGTATATATACGGGCCTCCTCTCCACTTTCTTCCTCACCAACTTTTCAGATCAGCAGGCCAAGTGGAAAGAGTGTGAGGAAGAAGAAGCAGCAGCAGGAAAAAGTTCTCAATTTTCTTGTTGTGGATCGAGTGAGAAGGAGACTGAGAGGAATGGCGACCGCCGGGAAGGTGATCAAGTGCAAAGGTTCGTTTGATTTGCATTCTGTTTCTGCATCTGCCTGAACAAATCTTTATGTGAACCGAAAAAAAAAAAAGAGGTTTGGCGATGGTTAATTAAACTGATGTTGCAGCCGCTGTGGCATGGGAGGCCGGGAAGCCGCTGTCGATCGAGGAGGTGGAGGTGGCGCCGCCGCAGGCCATGGAGGTGCGCGTCAAGATCCTCTACACCGCGCTCTGCCACACCGACGTCTACTTCTGGGAGGCCAAGGTTGTATACATACATGCTTATATTAATTAGTACATGTTCATGGCTCCTCCACGCATCGCAATCGTGTCAGTCATACTGTCATGGCATGGTCTCGCAAAAATACTGTCATGGCATGGATCAGTGGCTGACGGTCTGATTGATCACTCCGTTCGTTGTGTGCAGGGGCAAACGCCGGTGTTCCCGAGGATCCTAGGCCACGAAGCCGGAGGGTATGTTTCAGTCGCCATCTCTGCCTCAACCTCTGTCTTGTTCTGTTGTTGCTGTCTGTTGTTCTTGCGCTCGTCATGTATTTTCCATTATAATTTGTTATATATGTGCTAGGTGGAATCCAATCTGTCGTATGCGTCTTTAATAATTTTATTATAGTTTTTGCACAATGGTTACTTATTATAGCTAGTCAATCCATCAGCAGTCCTGACTAGTCAGTCAGTGGAATTTAGTGTCGTGGCTAAAGAAAGCAAGTGGCCATCGTATTTTATTGGCACAGTTTAAACCATAGCATATGAGGACTCGCATGGGAGATTCATGGAACAAACGTCAGTCATGACATAAGCACCCACAGTTGTTTTCGTTCTCTGGATTCAGTAGGAATCCTTTTCATGTCCTGGATTAGGAATCTTCAGTTGTTTCAGTTTACCTTTCTTCAGACTGGCAAGAACTTGCATATACTAATCAGTTGGCGTTCACTTCATTTGACTGATTTCCTAGTAAGAGTGGTCAATTAATTTTCTTCAAGTGGGTTTCGTTGCTTGGAATACCATTAACATTATGCATGCTTTGAATAGCCAGATCCATCTTCTGACAAAATTTTCCCAACATAATTCTTCTTCTCGCAGCATTGTGGAGAGCGTTGGGGAGGGTGTGACCGAGCTGGCGCCGGGTGACCATGTCCTCCCGGTGTTCACTGGTGAGTGCAAGGAGTGTGCCCACTGCAAGTCAGAGGAGAGCAACATGTGTGACCTCCTCAGGATCAACGTCGACCGAGGCGTCATGATCGGCGATGGAAAGTCCCGCTTCACCATCAACGGAAAACCGATCTTCCACTTTGTTGGGACGTCCACGTTCAGCGAGTACACCGTCATCCATGTCGGTTGCCTCGCCAAGATCAACCCCGAGGCGCCTCTTGACAAAGTCTGTGTTCTTAGCTGTGGTATCTCAACCGGTAAGATGGTTGCTCCTGATGCCAGTATTGTGTCCAGTAAATAATGCTGTCTTTTAGGATGCCAATATTTATTGAAACCTCATTTGGTGCAGGCCTTGGAGCAACACTCAATGTGGCAAAACCGGTGAAGGGTTCTACAGTTGCGATTTTCGGTCTCGGAGCTGTTGGACTTGCTGTAAGTGGCAGTCTGAAGAACTGTTTTTTTTTTTTCTTCTTGAGCCTCCCACACAATAGTTTCTGCTTCATGGAATTTCATGAGTTAATTTTGATGTGCTTTCATGTAATTAGGCCATGGAAGGTGCCAGGCTGGCTGGGGCATCAAGGATCATCGGTGTCGACCTGAACCCTGCAAAATATGAAGAAGGTAAAACTGCTGTTGCCTGAAGTGTAAACTGACAGTTTGGTATATGGTTCTCGCTAGCACGACGAAACTAACAATCCATCCCATATTTCAGCTAAGAAATTTGGCTGCACTGACTTTGTAAACCCCAAGGACCACGACAAGCCGGTGCAAGAGGTTTGTTTCTTCAGTGTCAACACACTGATGACTCTTTTTTAAAGACAGGGAATTACTAGTTTTCTGACACCCACATTGCATTGGTTATTCAGGTGCTGGTTGAGATGACGAACGGCGGTGTCGACCGCAGTGTCGAGTGCACTGGCAACGTCAACGCCATGATTTCTGCCTTCGAATGTGTTCATGATGTACGTTCTCAGCCAATCTCTCATCCTGTACTTCTCTGATCGTCTACTTGAAATGGAGTCCTAAACGGGGTCACTCTGAAATTGTAAATTCAGGGCTGGGGTGTCGCCGTTTTGGTCGGCGTCCCGCACAAGGAGGCCGTGTTCAAGACACACCCAATGAACTTCCTGAACGAGAGGACACTGAAGGGGACCTTCTTTGGCAACTACAAGCCGCGCACTGACTTGCCCAACGTCGTCGAGATGTACATGAAGAAGGTAACCAAAAAATGGCTGAATTTTCAGCACTCCTGCGACGAGTCAGATACTTCTGAACATTGTATTCACGGTTCTAACATGTTCCTGCTTGTGATGCTCTAGGAGCTGGAGCTTGAGAAGTTCATCACACACAGCGTGCCCTTCTCGGAGATCAACATGGCGTTCGACCTGATGCTCAAGGGCGAGGGCCTGCGCTGCGTCATGAGGATGGGCGAGTAGAGAGCTTCACCTCTCTTCACTTTGCGGCTTTGCCCAACTCTGTCACACAACAACTGCAAAAGTTGAAGGCGTTTCTTCCCTGAGTAGTACTAGCTAGTAAAAATGTGCTTCACGCGTTACCGAGTCATGAAGGTGTTCGATCATGCCTGTGTTTTCTCTCTCACCGCATAGTGTGTTTACTGTCAGCATGTGGTCAGGTTTCAGATTCCCTGTGTAATTATCATTTCGCAAGATAATAAAAAGTGTTGCCAGTGTCTTCGTTACGGCCTTCTTTGTAGCTTCTATTAATTGCTGCGAATTCCAGTCTTGGGAATCCACAGAAAATAAGAATCAGAATACGGAGTTGTGAAATACGACGTACCATCCTGAAGTGAAGTGGTCCTCGAAACCATGATCGTGATTCTTGTTGCCTTGTGTTGCTGAGAGCTGGTCCGTGAACTGACAGAGACCAACAGGAAGATGATGACCTTTTCGCGTTCTGGTCGCACATAGTTCGAGAACAGACGCCGTGGAGATAGGCTCCAGCACGTGGCTGACCAGCTTGGCGGGATCTTGAGCCCACAGACGAAAAAGGAGTAGGAATTTTTTGTCAGCACCTGGATTCTTTTTAGAAAATAAAAAAAGAAACACCTGAATCGTTTTCTTTATATTTTTGCTGTTTGGGGGGCTCCCAAATTAGCTAGTCTCTTTTGCAAAAGGACGAAATACCTCAAATAAAATATGAAATGGACATCGACACCATGAGAAAATGGGGAGATTGTGTGAGCCACTTTCGCTCAATTGTGTTCATTACTTAAAAGGTGGTGCACATTGATAATTCTTTGAGTGAAATCTAGTGAAACAAGTGCTAAATATCTAATTGTAGTACTTTGGTCACTCAATTTCTTTTGACCCTTGTCATTTTTATTGTTGCAACGTTAGTATTTCAAGTTCACTCAATTTCATTTTTAGGTACAATAAATAATACCCTTACCAACTACTAAACCGTTGTGTCTAGAGACATCGTCATTACGTGGGCACAAAAGTGTCCAAAGCATCCCATCAAAAAAAAAAATCAAAAGTGTCCCAAGCAGACACGATCCGACGGCCGCGGTGCCTCTCCCCCCAGGCGGCGGAAACAACGGCCGTGTCGCGGACAGGTGGAGGCGGGAGCCCCCGGGTTGGCTGCCACGCCGTCCGTGGTTTGGTTTGCGGCGCACGAAGAGGAGGAGGAGGCCAAACCGCACCCGCTCTTCCGCTTCCCCCTTCCGCAAGCACCCACCTGGCCCGGCCGGAGCTATTTATAGCTGGGCGTTCCTCCTCCTCGCTCCGTACAGACTCGATTCATTCGATTTGGTTTGGTTGCGTTCTTGGAGGAGTTGTTTGGTTTGGGATTTCTGATTTGGAATTTGGGGGAAGCAATGGCGACCGCCGGGAACGTGATCAAGTGCAAAGGTCCGTTCTTTGTCCTCGGTCCTTCTCCGTTTCTTCGTTTTAGGTTGCCGGTCGTCGAGTAATCTTGAGGGAAGTTTAGATCCGTGGTGATTCTTTCGCGGGAGTCCATGCTGTCCTGTTCCCCACCTGGATGAACAGTGGCGCCGCTGATCTTGTATGGCCGCCCTGTAATCCTTTGGAATTTGTTTTCTTTTCTTTTCCATTTTTCTTGATGTGGAACTAGGAGGAGTTCATTCTGTGGTACTCTGTTCGTCAGTGATTCAGGCTGCGCTGCTTTTATACGAGCGAAAAATGTCCAGTTTATTTTTTTAGAGAAAAAGTCCAGTTTATTTTTTTTCTAGGGGAAAAAAGGGTCCTTTTCTTTACGATCTAGAACGTTGCAACTTGCAAGAAGAAACTTTGACTCTCTGATTGACTCTGTTTCCCTGAACATCGTTGTCGTGTTTAGTCGTCTTTTTACCAAAGGTAAACTCTATTGTGCAGCGGCCGCGCGTTAACGCGCTGGCACGGCTGCCTCGCGCGCGCCGTGCGATCTCCATCAGGCGGCGGGCAGGCACGCTACGGTTTCTCTCGTTGACGAAAATATCAGGACCACGTGGGACCCACCTGAGGAGGAAATCATTTCCCGTTCATTTCGTCGTGCTCAATCTCTCTCTTCTCTCTCTCTCTACCTCTCTTCTCTCCGTCCGCATCCCATGGCGGTCGCGATGGTGAGTGGTGACTCGACAGCCACGATACGGTGGTGGAGGCCAGAGCGGGGCGCTGGAGACGGGGAGCGTGGCGTCGGTGGGGAGCGTGAAGCAGCGGCGCAACGGGCGCGGCGGCGGAGGGCGGAGCAGGCACTGATGGCGGCCATGGCGGCGAGCAGGGAGATGAGGACGCACGCGAGGACGTGTTGCAGCTCTTGAGTCCAAGCCAGGCGCCGGCCCACTCCTCAGCCGCGTCACTCCTGCTCGCATCAATTCCGGCCAAATCCGCCGCCATTAGGGTTTGCAGTCCGTGGCGATGAGATCGCCGACTTCGCCCTCTCTATCTGGTATGCCTCCTTGTCCTTGTATCTCTCAATCCGAGGTTTGGATTCGAATTTTTGCAGTAGTAGATTCGTGATTTTTCTAGGGTTAGGGGGTAGATCCACGTATGTCGAGAGGGGAAGAGGTTGACGGGCTTTGCTGTCGTGCTGCTTTTCCCCACCATGCTCGAACCCTACTCATGAATAAGAGGAAGTATAGTTCCAGGCAGCGTTAGAACTCGTTTGAATGTGCTAGTGTGCTGTGATTTGTATCCCCAATGATTTTGATTCGGAAGTCATAGTGACATTGTTTTGCTCTGATTCGTGGCTTTTCCACTGGAAGAGATGCTACATTCTATCAACTAGAAACCTGGATTTGTTGCATAATGATGAGAATTTTAAGTGCTCTCTAGTATAGTATAGTTGTTTCTTCAAGTCAGAGCATCACAATCTGTTGCTTCACGCTAATAGAAGCACATAATTTTGTGAATTGTATTGCAATGCATAGCAAATCCATGGTTTGCTTTAATGTTAAGCTGCTCCCATAATTAAATAGCACGTTGAGTTTGTAGGATTGCTATGCTTAGCGCACACATCTTTTGTGTAGGTTCAGTCAGAGTAGGGATTATCGGGGTTTATGGTTCGATAGTTGTTGTGGGCAGCCAAAATGATAAGCATTTGGTTACTATTTTGTTCACACACTGGTGAGTATTAAACTCCTTCTTTATCCATTTCTCTCAAATTGCAGTTAGCCTAGCTTCAATTTTTTCCCTTCCATTTTTGTGGGTGGAATCTTTTGTAGCGGCATGCTAGCAAACCAGTAATTTTTGCAACAAAATGACGACATTCTTTGACTTGGAGTAAGTTAGGATAATCGTAACTTCCTGGTGCTCCAAATCTGCAATGCATGCCACATGATTCAAATGTACTTCACACATGCATTTTTGTTTGCATTATTTGGGTATTTCTATGTACTGCATGTAGTTCTTTTATACATCTATGAATGCCTTTTTTATGAATACATATTGTTAGCAATACTTTTTTTTGTGGGTATTTGAACTTATTCATCTAAGTTCTGTCTATGCTTCCTGTTTTGCGCAACACATTTTAACACTATTTAGTTCAGCATTTTGCAAATATTTGATAAGCATTTCTAATCTAATGTTCAGAAACTAATGAATGAATCCAATGTTCCTTTTTTTTTCAGTTTGACTAAACTCCTTGAGTTCCATTCTTATTAAACTTTACTTAGACATTTTACATTATTACCCCTGTTTTTTTGCAGTTAATGGCGGTGAGAGCGGGGTGCTGCATCTTTCCATATAGTATCATGCATTCTTGATCAACAAGGGCTCAAATTATTGAAGTTGTGCAGATCTATGCATTTTGTTTTCAGTTTCCAAGGTTTGTTTTCTCTGTCTATCTATCATCCTCCCATGTGCTCATCCTTCCATGTGAGTTTACATCTTGTTGCTGTGACGCTGTCTTCAAAACCCTTTTTCTGTCCAATTTCCATGAGTCATAGCTGCTGGATGCAGAAGCCATGGCTTGTGCATGATAACCCTGGTTGTGAAATCTAGCGCACATAGGTCTGTTATAGTGCTAGTTTAATGCACCGAAACATTTATACATATTCTTGTACTTGAACCTTTTTTTACCCCACATTCCTTTTGTTCTATATATTTTTCATGTGTGGTTAGCCGTCGTGCACATTGATCTGCACATTGATCGTCATGTAATTGGGCCTTCACAAGTGGAGCCCACTAGACATTGGCATGTTGAAATTCTCAAAAAAAAAAAAAAGACATCGGCATGTTGAACTTAGTAAGGTTATTGATTATTTCCCACCATTTCTTTGGCAATTCATGAAAGTATCTTTTTATACGGCATATAGTACTTGTACACATGTTTTAAAGCAACTTTTATATATTAATGTAATCTGCTGAATGTCACAATCATATGCATATCACGAGTATCTTTTTACTGTAATTTTTAATTTTTTTCTTGTTACTGTATGTACAGTCCTTGGTTATGACATGCATGCCAGTTTTAATCAAAACATGTATTCATATACATTATTTCGGACAACATTTTTTCATATATGTGCTAGCAAATTTGATATATGTTTTAGGCAACTTTACCAACACCACAGTGAATTGGGAGACATGCATCAATAAGGGGTAACAATTTTTGTTTTGTAACAGTCCCATTATATCTATATGCTAAATGAGTCCATTCGGGCTGAACTGATCATTGTATAGTTTTCTAAAACAAGTCAGGATGTTGGCATTTTATAGCAGTTCGCGCAGGCATTTTGTTAATATGTCATATAGTCTTTTTACACACACGAATGCATTTTTATATACAAGTGGAATCCATGGAATTGGGAGGCATGCATCAGTAAGGGGTAACAGTTTTTGTTTTTGTACTAGTCCCATGATATCTACATGCTACTTATTAGTTGCTGAATGAGTACATTCGAGGCTGAACCAATCATCTTATAGTTTTCGAAAACAAGTCAGGAAGGATGTTGGCATTTTATAGCAATTCGCTCAGGCATTTTGTTAATATGTCAGTCTTTTTACACATATACAAATGCATTTTTATATATAAGTGAAATCCATGGAATTGGGAGACATGCATCAGTAAGGGGTAATAGTTTTTGTTTTGTACCATACCAGTCCCATGATATATGTATGCTACTTATTAGTTGCTGAATGAGTCCATTGGAGGCTTAACTGATCATCATATAGTTTTCCAAAACAAGTCAGCCTGTTGGCATTTTAGAGTACTTTGCGCAGGCATTTATTAATATGGCATATAGTCTTTTTACACATATACGGATGCATTTTTATATACACTTCACGAAGGCATGTCTTTTTTCTGATTGCAGTGAAATTATAATGAACTCCTAGGTTTTCTTGGTGAACTTAAGGGATCTTTCAGACTCAGTTAGCCATGGAAATAAGCTTGTTACCATTGAATGCGATAGCATCTTTGCAAGTACTGATTTGCTTAAGCATGTATATTGCGTACTGATTATATACATGTCGATAATATTTCAGGCGACTACCGAGGTGAACTGATGGATGTATTGATGAAGCTGCAATATTGTTCTTATTGACTGAAAAGAAGCTTCTTCAACTGCTAAAAAATGATGTGGCTGGCAAAGTTCTGTCTTTTTGGAATGTGTGTACTTTGCTCTATTTTCACGTAGCAAACAAGTGTGCATAAACATCTCCGTGTGCCAATATGCTCTTAAGTCAAACCAGTGTGCTCTGATATGATAGCTAATCTGGGGCGACTGTTCTTTTGTAGCAAACCAAGTGCTCTGAAGGCTGTGTTAGATGCTAAACAGAATATATGCGTACTTAATATATGGTTTTGTTATGGCACTGATCAAAATCTGCATATGTGTTGCCTAATGTTTATCTTTTCCTTTCTTATAGCAAATCTGCTTTACATACCTGCTCTGGTGTTGAATTACGTTTGGTTCCTAGTTCTTTTGTTCCTCCGTTTCGATCTGGGCAGCTCAATGGCAATTGCCAGGCTACGAAACCTTAGACGACCATGCATTGTCTGATTGCGCTCGGAAATAATTAAGCCAATCATGCAAGGCAAATTGCATGGGACCCACTCCAGTAGGGACAAAATCCTTGAAAGAAAAGAAAGTGCGCTCCGCGCGCGGGCTGACTTGCTTTCCAAAAAAGGCCCGCCGTGCTGGAAGCTTAACGCGCGGCCGCCGTGCGTTAGCGCGGTCCTTTACCAAATTAAAATTTTCGTATTCTGATGGGTCAACATGACTGTATGTTGCTAATTCGCTGGTTGATTGTTGGATCCGTGCAGCCGCTGTGGCATGGGAGGCCGGGAAGCCGCTGTCGATCGAGGAGGTGGAGGTGGCGCCGCCGCAGGCCATGGAGGTGCGCGTCAAGATCCTCTTCACCTCGCTCTGCCACACCGACGTCCACTTCTGGGAAGCCAAGGTATCTACTCAGCCATCACAGTTTATATAATCTAAATAATAGATATGATGCACCTACTCGCGGTTGACTTGCGCCTTGCTTGCTGGCTTAACCGTCTTAGGGACCGGTGTTCCCTCGGATCTTCGGTCATGAGGCTGGAGGGTATGTTCACTCTCTTCCCTGATTCTTCACATGGTTATGCTGCTGGTTGTGGATTATTTTAGTTGGATCGTTTGTGCTTCAAGTAGTGGTCATTATTAATAATTGACTTGCTATCAGTGGGACGATGTCTGAAATCTGGAGAACAATAGTTTATCTTGTCTCAATTGGTATAGCAACATCTGCATATTAATTATTCATGGTGTTTCTGATTTTTTGTTTTTTGAAATCGATGTTTCTGATATTGATAGACTTGAGGAAACATTACAAGGACACATTCTAAACTAAATTAAGCTGAAAAAGACATATGACACGTCAAAAAAAAAGACATAAGGAATGTTAGTTGGCTTATTAACTAGGCAGATCTGAAAGCACCAACATACACCACGCTCCTTTGATTACCTAACCCCCTGAAATTTACTTATGTTTTCAGCATTGTGGAGAGTGTTGGAGAGGGTGTGACTGACGTTGCCCCTGGTGACCATGTTCTTCCTGTGTTCACTGGGGAATGCAAGGAGTGGGCCCACTGCAAGTCGGCAGAGAGCAACATGTGTGATCTGCTCAGGATCAACACAGACCGTGGTGTGATGATTGGTGATGGCAAGTCCAGGTTTTCAATCAATGGGAAGCCTATTTACCATTTTGTTGGGACTTCCACCTTCAGCGAGTACACTGTCATGCATGTCGGCTGTGTTGCAAAGATCAACCCTGAGGCTCCCCTTGATAAAGTTTGCGTCCTCAGCTGCGGTATTTCTACTGGTAAGTTGATTCACTTTATGTTGATATGCGTGCTAGAATATTTGTATATCTTGAGATGTTGAGTTATTGCTCTCTCTTTTGTAGGTCTTGGTGCGTCAATCAATGTTGCAAAACCACCAAAGGGTTCAACTGTGGCCGTATTCGGTCTCGGAGCCGTTGGCCTTGCTGTATGTGTTTATCCCGTTTTATGTCCTTTACCACAATTAGAACTTTTGTTGGCATTTGATCACACTGTATATTTTCATGACTAGGCTTGCGAAGGTGCAAGGATTGCAGGAGCATCGAGGATCATTGGTGTTGACTTGAACGCCAACAGATTTGAAGAAGGTAAACCAAATCAAACATGTTCCTTGTGTGTATGTTTGACAAGTCAGTAAGCTTACGGTTAGTTCACTATTTGTATGTTCAGCGAGGAAATTTGGTTGCACCGAGTTTGTGAACCCGAAAGACCACAACAAGCCTGTGCAAGAGGTTTGTATCTTCACTTGAGGCAAATAGAAGTTGTGAACTCGTATGGCGCTTGATTTTAACATCAGTTGTTATGATCTTCAATAGGTACTTGCTGAGATGACGAATGGTGGTGTTGACCGCAGTGTTGAATGCACTGGCAACGTCAGTGCAATGATCCAAGCATTTGAATGTGTGCATGATGTATGTTCAAACTATGCCTGTGCTTTGCAGTAGTTTTTCCCTCAGTTTCTTTCAATTACTAGGTGGAAGTAATGGCTCTTTTGTCAATATAGGGCTGGGGTGTTGCTGTTCTGGTGGGTGTACCACACAAGGATGCAGAGTTCAAGACTCACCCAATGAACTTCTTGAACGAGAGGACCCTGAAGGGAACTTTCTTCGGCAACTTCAAACCCCGCACTGACCTTCCAAATGTGGTGGAACTGTACATGAAGAAGGTAAGGAGCTTTTTCTTTTTTTTTTTCATCATGGTTAAAGATCCCCTCTACCGGAGATCCAAGAAACTCGTGGACTTTGGAGCCAGAACGTGTCGTTCATGCTTCGACAATCTTGTGCTTGCAGGAGCTGGAGGTGGAGAAGTTCATCACGCACACGGTGCCGTTCTCAGAGATCAACAAGGCCTTCGACCTGATGGCGAAGGGGGAGGGCATCCGCTGCATCATCCGCATGGAACACTAGATCTCGTCGTATGGTCTCTGATGAAGAACTTTAGTAGAATAACACGGCAGCCTGTTCCTGCCTTTGTCAATGAGGTAGATTGGTACACGTTGGTTGGTGTGATGAGCTAGGCTTCCGTGTATCACGTTCAGTTGGGCCTTTTCAATCAGTAGAGTGTAGATAATGTCGTAATTATCTACTGGCACGAGAATCTTGTTATGAACCATCTTTTGGCGTAATATATATGGTGCCGTGTAATTACGGGTTTCTGTCGATCGGTTTGTTCTTGTTCTCTTGCCACATGCTTTGGTTGATGCTCGGTGCTGGCTTTGAAGTATTTGCCGCAGTTTGTGCAAATCTGTCCCAGTTATGTCTGAACTTTCTGCAGGTGTTGGAACTTCTGCATTTTGTGTCCTGTTTTGGCTGCGTCAGAACTTGAACCAACGTTCTCTTGTACTCTAGGCTTTATGTGCAACTTAAATTCTATCAGAGTATGTTAGTAACTGTGAATCAAATATTTGACAACTGTTATGGTGAGGTCTGTGTACTGAAGACCGTTTTTTTTCTCTCCACATCATCACTACTCACCGTCGCCTGATGAGCTTTGCTGTTCGATTGTTGGTGCTTGGAACGGTTGAGTGCAGGATCTTGGTAGCATGCTGCCTTTTTTTCAGCTGTGACACTGCTGGAATGTCTAATGCCTTCTCCGCGCCTGCAATTAGTTTGCCTCGTGTATGCAGACGTGCTTTCCTCTCCTCTCTTCCTCTACAGAGGAAGTGGTGCCACCGAACCTACGCATCTGTGCGCAGTGTACAGAAGCGTAATGTCATCAGATACCGTGTCCAACCACTCTCCACTGCACTGAAAGGGTGACAGTTTGTAAAAATCTCACCGTGGGGAGCATATTATTTTTGCGCAACTCGTGGAACAGTAAATTGACAAAAGGGAATGGAACAACAGTAGGTACACACAAGAATTTCGTTGTTTACGTACACAAGATTTTTTTTTTTTTAACATCATCGCCAAATGGCCGCATGAATGGAAGAACTAAAGAATTACACTGCCGATCACATCATACTAGCTAGTACTAGGAGATATCTGACACAAGCTACAGCGATTAGAGCAAGCCGGGGCGCGAGTGGAAGGGGAACTGATGATGCATGAGCATGGCACCCCTCCGACGCTCCCTCTCCCGCCCAGCTTCATCAGCCTGAGCCTCGGCCCCGTCTCCCACCTTCACCTTCACCTTTTCCTCTCGAACCGCTCGCTGCTGCTTCTTAGCTCCCCTTGGTGGTCCTCCTTGTTCCGGTTGCTTACCGGCTGGCGACACCTTCGTTCCGGCGACGCCGCCGCAGCATCCTCCGAGTCCCAGCACCATGGTCGAACTTTCTTGTGCAGGTATAATTAAGCTTGTAGGTTGAGCGCTCGTATGGTCTGTCTGTCTGTGCGTGAACGAAAGTGAGTGTTTTTATAGGGTGGTGCAGAGCAGGTGAGTTCCGTGGGGGCTGCTTTTGTTGCGTGGTTGAACCAGAGTTTTCTGAATGAGATCCTGCCTTAATTGGTCACCAAGGTTCTGTTCTGTATTGTTGACTTGGCTGATAAGCTCGATGTTGCATTGTGCAGTTCAATTCAGCACGTGAGTAGGAGAAGGGATCAATTTCGTTGTCAAGCCACGGAGAGAAGCGAGGAACTTTCCGGTGAGAGTCGAGACGAAAATGGCACTGTCAGATGAAAACGACCAACGAATTAGTGGTTTTGCTGTGCCACATGCTGCTGTAAATGTTTGGAGTTTAACAAGTCTCTTTGCCCAACCGCGCTTGTCCAGTAATTACCAAGACTTGTGTGCGATGGCCAGTTAATTAACTTACCTTAGGGCCTCTGTTGAATATTTTTGTCACACATTGACATGGTCTCGCACGGTGACATTTTCGGAGCACGCATGGAGCATGTAATCTATTCGCAGCAACACTCAAAGTATCAGCGATGGATGCACAAACTGCCTACATGCAGTCTAAAACGTACGTTAGTGACATTCGAAGATATAATTTTTTTCAAAGTTATTAGTTTTCTGTTTCCCCTCTGTATGTAGTAACTAATTTGTTTCTACAGTAGTTGTTATGATGTTCTACGTGCTTGCTGAGATGACGAATGGTGGTGTTGACCGCACTGTTGAATGCGCCGACCAAATCAACCCCTACTCTCTCGATACCACTTTACTTGATTTCTAGTGCCTCAGCGTTTTCCCGAAATACATGACGTTCTCGCTTACCTATGCGTCCCTGGCATTTCTGTTGATCAGCTAGTTCTTTTTCCCTTGATTCCATTCTTTGATTGACGGTCGGTGCTGGCTTTGAAGCATTTGTTGCAGTTTGCGCAAATCTTTCCGAGTTTTATGTCTGAAATTTCTGCAGTTTGTGGCCTTTTCTGGATTCGTCAGAACGTGGACTAAATTTCTGCTTCCACTGAGGGCTTTATGTGAGATGTAAGTAGCCATTAAGTTTTGCAGTATTGTAGACATGTAATCAAATATTTGACATCTATTACGGCGAGATATGTGTACTGAACACGATTTTTCTTTTTCTTTTTCTCTCTCTCCCCATCAGAACTCAACATTGCCTGAGCTTTGCTGTTCAGATGATTGCTGGTGCTTGGACACTTTAGGATCTTTGGTAGCATTCTTGACTTTTCAGATGTGCCTTGTTCCTCCTCTACGGAGGAAGTCGTGTCAACCTACCTACGCATCCGTGTGCAGTGTAAACAATTGTCTTCAGAGACTGGGTCCAAGCACTCACCGCGACTAACAACATTTTTTTTTTTGAGGGTGCGACTAACAACAATTGAAATGGTGACAGTTTGTCACCTTGGGGAGCCAAGCCAGTATATTTGCGCAACTCGTGGAACATTAAATTGACAACAGAAGGAATGGAACAACCGTTGGTATACAATAGCCAAGTCTGGTGTTCACATACGTAAATAGGATTTATGTTTTTGACATCATCGCCAAAAGGCCACATGAATGAAAGAATTACACCGCTGATCACATCATATACTAGTAGGAGATTTCTGACACGATCCGGCGATCAGCGCAACCCAGGGCGCGAGTGAAAAGGGAACTGATGATGCATCAGTATGGCATCCCTCTTACGCTCCCTCTCCCGCCAGGCTTCAGTTCCATCTCCCATCTTCTCATCCCCCTCCTGAGTCTTCTCTCCCACCACTCGATGCTGCTGCTGCTTCTTCTTATCTCCGGGACCTCCTGCTCGCTCCGGCTGCTTCCGGCCGCAGGCGACACCTTCGTTCCGGCAGCGACGTCGGCGACAGCGACGCCACCGCAGCATCCTCCAAGGCCCAGCACCATGGTCGATCGATTGATCTTTACTTTTGGGTCCCGATCGAGCACGTTTGAGCTCCTGTATATATATCTACTTGTTGCCACGAAGACGATGATCTTGTGGTTTCAGTGGTGGTATGTATCTCTCTGGGGTACAAGTGTGTTTATAGCTAGGATGGAGCAGATGAGTTTGCGTGGTGTGCTTTTGTTGCGTGCTTGGAGACGGGCGGGCGGGATGAATCTGCTGACTTGTTTCTGCATCTGATGCTGCCTTGGTTGCCAAGGTTCTGTATTATATTGACTTATTGACTTGGCTGATAAGCTCGATGCTGCAGTTCAATTCAGCACGTGGTGAGTAGAGGGAATTTTGTTAATTCCCAAGTAACGGAAAGACAGGTGGATGAGATGGAAATGGCACTGTCAGATGAAAATGACCGGCGAATAGCTGTTTCTCTGTGCTGTGTGTGCTGCTGTAAAGCTTGTGGAGTTTAACCGATTTGTTCAAATGTTGTCTGAGAATTATGAAGACGCGTGCGCCAGTTACTGTTGAACCCTCCCGTTCGACTCTCGTCTTTCAGAGACGCTGAGATGGTCTCCAAATATTTTCCATGACCCTTTGTTCCTAAGAGAATACTCCCTCCGTTTTTCTTTTGATGTCGCCGCAGTTCAATTTAAAAGGTGTGCAAATTGTTGTCGTCGCCAGTGCAAAACATTTCCCACTTCCCTATCTGCCCCTGTCCTCTGCTTACCCTGAGAACAGAGTTCCTCTCCACCGACGCGCCGCCGCTCGCAACCAAGACTCGACGACGGCAGCCGCGCTCTCCCCGGGGCAGCGGCGCGCGTGGAAGCTGAAGGCACCACGCCGCTGCACGACTTGGACCCCGGCGACGTCTCGCCGACGTTCTCCGGCGAGGTGACCATGGAGCCTTGGATGCCAAGGTCAACAGTTTGGTCGAGCTCGATTTGATCTTCAAGCTCAACGCCGCCCGGCTGGCCGACGAATCCGTCCTCCCTTCCAGCTTCCCTCCCCATCAGGTGCAGCAGAGGCGGGATTCACTTCACATGGCCACCGGCGGCGGCGGCGGCGTTGCACGGCGATGATGGTCCAGTTGCAGATCATCGCCAGGCGTGCTGCTCTGCTGCGGCGCTAGGCTTATTGCTTCGGCTTCTCGCGCCACTGTGGATGATTAGCAAATCTTTAACGAGCTTGGCGTTCAGCATCCATGTAATCTGAAAACGGTAGTCTATGCTTTGCTTGTCTGAAAAATATTCAGAGACAATGTGAGATCGCTAATCGGTGATTACTACAGCAACTTGCAGTTTAGCATAGCAGAAATTAGCTTCACAATTGCTACTCCAATGGTGCATCTGCTGTATGAGTTCATCGTGGGGAATTTGGTTATTCATTCAGTTGGAGAAAATTGCTATCTCTAAAATACTTTTGGATGCACATCTACTCTCTACGCACATCTGAATGTAATACACATCTGAATGTTCAATGAATCTATTGTTTTTTCTTTACTGAAGAACGTACTGACACTCTATGTTCTCTGAGTTGTTAACTGTATCAAGACAAGAAATCTGAATAACAAAACATGACAATCTGAGTGCTAGTGCATCTCATGTTCTTGTTGCTTAATCCTACTGTCAGAATTTTATTTCTGCCATGAAAATGAATCGAAAGAGGTGCACTGTGAGATACACTGTGAGACACAAATTGGTCTATTTGTTCTGGTGCAGCAGAAAAATGCAGTAAAAAAAATCAAGAATTCATTGACCAACATGTTTGATACAAGCACATCCACTCAAGTACAAGAGTGCTCCCATTTGGCCATCAGCTGAAATAACAGAAAACCTTCTTTTCAACTCACAGAAGCATCAGAGAATGTTCAAGTTCCAAGACAATCTGGGTGCTAGTGTATCCAGCCATCAATAACCCAGCACCAATAATCCACTACCAATCTGGACCATTGTAAATTACATACTGAGAATGAACTACTACCATTCCACTACTAGCAGCCACATAATTAATCTGCTACCAGCAGCCACAAAATTCTTGATCATAATTTACTATAATAAATAAAATCTTCTGCTTATTCATTTATTTTGGCCAGTACTTCTTGTACCAATGTCGCTTCACATCCCAGCTGCAAGGGTAGAAGTCCTTGTCTTTCAAGCATCTGCTTCCTTATATGCGGTGTGTCATATCTGTTACCACCTCCAATTCTCATAATTTCTTTCATACATGCTTGAAGCGTCAAAAAAATCCGATTTGCCTTTTCCACTGAATATTCTCGGAAGGCCTGATCCAAATATTAAAATGTAAGCAATTCATGAAGATATACTCTAGCCATTAAAGGCAGTTTGTCGTCGGGAAAAAGAAGTTCAGTTTCTGCTATAAACACAAAACAAAGGAGAGAATTATAGAGTACAATACCTTGTCAACAGCAGCTACAAGATCTTCTAATGTTCTCGATTTGGTCTTGTACTGGATCGATTGGATAGAGTTAAAGAAGCCAAGATCCAAAACATTTAAGTCTGGTGATTTAGGTGGCTGACATACAATTCTGATGTCGAACCCATCTTTCTTGGCAGCATCACAAAAAAGTTTATCACTAGGAGATAGGTGGGGTTTTAGCATTATCTTGTTGAATGAATATTGGCTTATTGGCATCTTCCTGTGGCCAGCGAGCACGGATTGCTGGCAGCACCTTTTCTATCATAAACTCTCGAGTGACAATCTTGTCGACTGAATCCAAAGGTTTCATCTCAATGGTACCAGCAGGCCTGTTCACACTCGATCTCTTTGCTGCTTCAAATTTTATGAAAGGGAAACAACCAATTTTTCCATCAAAGGTACAATTCTTCTCAGAGTCAAATCTGGGTCTAGCAAATGCAGTCAAAATCATGAGCTTAGGGATGTGAGTCTTACTCTTGCATGTACGCTCTATGGGTTCTTCACCTGGAACAGCATAGTACCTCTCATTCTTCCTTGTTATGTTGAACCATTTTTCATCGATAAAGACAAAGTCAAACAGATCTTTGAACAAAGGATCAGTGGGTATGGTCCTTGGGTCTAACATTGAAAAACACCATTTCAACCTCTCCTTTTTGTTTTGATCTGTCAAATATGGTTTTATGGCATTTGAAACACGCGTAATGGTGCCATCTCTCTTCATTGAATGCACTTTACTTTTGCTCACATGAAAGTGTGTCGACAAGTCCTCGATGGTTGAACGGCTTCCAATGTCTAGAGTACTAAGTGTCGACACATCCACTTCCATCTTCTTACGGCCACGCTTCTTCTTTCCACTTGAAACATCAACAGGGATTCCTTGATCCAGACATCTCTTGCCTTTTCGCCAAATGCGTTGCACTGTCCAAATAGGTACTGAGAACTGTTGAGAAACTTCCCTTGTCTCATGCCCCTTCAAGGTAGCATTTCTAGATTTTGCAAGCACAGCATCAAAGACTGCTCTGCATAAATCATCCGGCAATTCTTTCCTATGAGCATTCAGACCAGCATTCTGCACTTCCTCTTCGGGTTCAATGTTCAGATAAATATCTTGTAGTCCCTCGTGATCTATATCCAAACCAACATCTTGTACCCCCTCTTGTTCATCCAAACCAACATCTTGTACCCCCTCTTGTTCATCCAAACCAGCATATTGTACTTCCTCTTCTTGTATGTTCAAAGCAACATCCTCCACTGCATCTTCTATGGTCAAATCAATATCTACTGGTAGCACATTTAGATCAAGTTCTGGAAGCATTCTTCGACCCCTGGGTGATATTCCTCGAGTTGAAGAAGGAGACCTGACCCGAAATTGTGCCCTTGGTGTAAGCAACATCCTGCTCAACGGTGATTTAACAATGCCCATGTTCCAACGTGGAGATTTTCTTGTCTTGGTTCTTTTTGCGCTGCTTGGCCCTCCTTGCATGGCTCTCCTGCAAGTGTAAGAAATTTAAAGTGAACACAAGATATTGAGCATATGGAAGTGCAGTGCAAACTCTTATGCATGTGGAAGCTGTTTTCAAATGTGTTGGTAATCACTTTCAGAAGTGCAGTGCAAACTCTTTTGCATATGGAAGCTGTTGCATTGATAATTTTAGTAGAAACTCCATGTACCCATGGCTATCAGTAACTGAACAAATGCATCTCCATACTACTCCAGGACAAGAGGTATTGCACTTCAGACACACAATTTTTTTCTCTAGATCAGAACCATCGCAGGAGGACATGGTGAGTCTGACAATAAGTCGAACACTTGGTGAACGTTGCAACAGAGGGTTCAGGCAAAAAGGCACCAACCTGAGTGACGGCGATGAGGATGTTGCCGGTGTGCTTGAGGACATCAATTTGTTCATTGGCGGCGCCGACGAGCAGGTTGGAGCGGGCGGTGTGGAGGTACTCACGTCCATTGGCATCGAAGAGGACGCACTTGTAGCCATCATCATCCCGCCACGTGGGCGCAGCGGGGGCCAGCTCGTCGGGCAGGCGGCGACGGCGCGGACGCGCGGCTGTGCGGGGGCCGGGAGGCGAGGGGGAAGAAGCTGCGCCGGCGGGCCGCCGAGGAAGAAGCTGTGCAGGCAGGTCGTCGAGGAAGAAGCTGCGTTGTGCAGCAGGAGAAGGGACGGGGGCGCGGGCGGCGGTCCGGCAGCGCAGCTCGGCGGCTCGGCGGCGCGGCGCGTCCGACGGCCCGGCGGCGCGGGGGGAGGCGCAGCGAGCCCCGTGCCCGGTGCGGCGTGCGGCAGGACGAAACGATTCGCAAGGGTATAAGGTCTAATCGCTACATCCTTAATCCCCACGAAGCTGTCGGAAACGACATCAAAAAAAAAACGGAGGGAGTACATTTGTAACGTCCCGCTTCCCGACCCGAGCCCGCTTACACCTGGCAGCTCTCTAGGATTTCAAGATTTCTCTCACAGACCAACACAAGTCTTTTCTGCACACTTTGTCCTCACTCGTACGCACCTAGAAAAGATTTCCCGGTCGGTCACCCGGCTCTAAATTGCTCCAGGCCAAGCACGCTTAACCTCGGAGTTCTTTCGAGATGAGCTTCCGGAAAAAAAGTTGCAACTTGTTGATATGAGTATTCTATCAGTCATATTAAACCCTGGGCCAGGATGTCACAACAGTGAACCTATAATTTTGCATAATTACATTATGAAGATCAATCTACTCCATCACATCAATAAATAGGCTACGTGCAGGCTAAAACGACAGTGACATTCGGTGTTTTTTTTTGGAAAACTAGTTTTTTTCTTTTTCGGTTCCTCTTTGTATGTATCAGTAATCTGCTTGTGCTTTTGAAGTATACTCAGATGATCTTTTCATGTAGTGCGTACACTTCGTGGGGGTACTGTGGGATATTAATGCCAAAGTTGCTACCTCAGTCATGGACTATGGTTGAATCCAAACAATGCTAGTGAAATATCATATTGGCTATGTATGAATAGCCAATTTTTTTTCCCAATCACTTTTTATTGTTACTACATGGGTATTTGTGAATAGCCTGATTTCTTTCCTTGGGTATAAATCACCGTTGTAGACAGTTGATTAGTGCTTGCGATCTTCGGGGCTATTTTCGTCTTCCTTCGCAACCAAGTTCCGCACTCCTTGCTTACCAAATTCTCTCTACTCGGAGAAAGGTTAGTCATCAATTTGACTGGGCCAGACCAACCCCACAATCCTCTCTACTTGGTGCTGAAGGCATGCAGCAACAGGTCACCGCCTTCACTATAAATGCTTTCCTGAATAAGCAACACTCCACCTCCAATACAAAGAACACATAGACGATCCTAAGAGATCATCAGACAGGCAATAGTCATGGTTCCTGGACTGTGCAGCTGCTTTGGCGTAGAGAAGAAGGCGGCCTCAGCTGGTAAGCAGCTGGGAGCAGAAGACAAACAGAAACAGCAGCAGGAAGTTGGTGATCAGCAAGCAGGTGAGCGGAAGATTGCGAACGATCAAGCCAGTGCTTCCGAGGCGACGGCGAAGAAGAAGGAAGCTCTCATACTGACACATCATTTCCCGTTCCATTCTCGTCCAGGATTGCTGTGATTTCATCCGGCGCTTTCTACGCCGTCAGCGCGTTGGTCTGGTTCGAGATGTGCTAGTTTTCTTCTGTACTGGGGCAAGGATGTACTCTCTGCCTCAGTTGTTTCGCTATTGAAAATAATAATGTCTTATAATAGCCATGAATCCGTGTGCATTCACTCTGATTAGTTGCTAATGTTATCTTCTTTAGCCCAGTTTCATTGTTTATGAAGCAAAATATTTTGTTTTGGAGAGCTTGAGGTTTACTAATTGTAGCGACGAATAACAAAGCGTTGGGATAAGTAGAAACTCTTCCCCTCAAGCTTTTTTAACAGTGACATTAGGATGACATTTTTAGCTTAAAAACCAGAGGGAGTAGCTAAGACCATACGCATAGGTATATTATTTGTTAAATCAGAAGACAGAACACTAGCGTATACAAGGTATTAGAAGGTTTTTAAGTGGCATACAAGGGAATCCCCCTATGGAATATGAACCGCGTGACCTCTAGTAGCAACAATGTGGCTTGCGTGGCCATGGATATTCATGTGAGGAACCGTGTGCATGAACAAAAAATGCCCAACCAGAGCCTTAACACGAATCAAATACCATGGCTCAACTATACTTCCATGGCTACGCAATGAACCTTTTCCGTGTAGAAGTCCGAAAATCTTGACTATCAGTGTCATTTCTGTACCTCTGGAGACAGTAGTACAAAACAATTGATACGCTCTAATTTAGTATGGAGCTAAAAGGAACTACATCACAATTTGAAATAAGACCAATCAAAAGATAGGAAAACGGTAGAGTCAGCCTCCTATGTACATTGTAACATGAAACAAAGTTAAGCGATAGTATTACTAGGACGCACCAGTTCAGATAAAGATAAAAAGGAGCAAATAAACCCCACATAATCAGGAACAACGACAATCAGAGAAACCCAGGGCGAGTTTGGAACGAGAAATGATGCATCATGATCCCACGTCCTGTCTTTCCTCCTTGCAATGCCATTCCCACTCTCAACAGCCATCATCTTCATCTCCAAAGCCACATAATGGAGGTTCCTTTTTTAGCACTCACTGGCCGCCTTCTGGACCTTAGTTCCAGCGCCTACGGCAACACCAAAGCATCCTCCAAAAATGTTGCTAACACTGGCACCTCATCTTATGAACCAACTGTAGTTTGCTACAAACCTCTTATCTGGAACAACAAATGGGTAGCGTTCTGACGGCATAAAAGAAACTCAAAGTTTTTTAAAAAAGGGACCAAGCATATTCATAAAGTACACTAGTGACTGCTACATTGTACTTCACCCAATATGATCCCTCCAAAACCACTTCCAAACCTACGACTGATAAAGCACCTATGCTGCTGTGCTGTACATTGAAGGTTGCACAATAAACAAATCTCTACACTTTGTATTGTTCCTTATTTTATCTTGTCAAGCAACCAACAAAAGCGTCACACAATCTAAGGGCTAGATCATAGTATTCTCAACAACAGGCATGTTTTTTTTTTTTTTACTACAAGAAATACACATCTCAAAGTGCAACAACCCATGCTTTACTTGATGGCAGATATACAGCATTTGATCTATTTATTACAGTTTAAATTTAATGATAACAGCCAATAATCTCGAGTAATAAGCGAACAAAGTTCCTAAGGTAAACATCATTTAAATATGATGCAGAGAACATACCTCAGTTTACAGCTCCTCCATGACTGTGCAAAAATGACCAAGGTCCCGATTTCCATAGCAACCTGAGATTTTCCCAATGGGTTCACTAAGATTAGAATATGAAAGTCCTCCCATTGTGTCAACTAAAAAGGCACTAAAGACGTATCAGGGAGCCTTGATGTAAGCTGACATATAAACATGTTGCACAAGTGAAGTCATGATGACATTGGAAGCTCAAATTTTGACAGGAAGTAATTGAAAACAAGATTTTGTCAGGCCTAGGAGTGTTTTCCCTGAGTCTAGTTTAACTGAACTGAATTTCCTTGAGGTACTAATATAGATGCTCCAGAAGCATTTCACCATCAGAATAAAGAAGAGAGAGGATAACAGCAGCGTATATCACCAATATATAGTGTTAGTAGCATAAACTTCTTGGAAGTATGGTCTTCCCTAGTCTTAACTATACAAATACAGGCCTTGGAAATTATGGACGAATAACCTACAGTACCTTTAGAGCTGAGCATGTATGGCGAGTTTATTTCCTAATATTCAGAAACTATTTGTTTTGCAGTAAGTCCCGTGGATTTCAATGAAATCAAGAAATCATAACCATGATCAAACACGAGACAATAACTACCACATGATTCTGTTACACACAGAATACTTAACAAGAACACCACACTAGTTTATTGTAACACACAGAGTACCATATTGAAGTGCTGGATCATAAGTGCATTGTACAGAGTAATAGAATAACAGAATAATGGGCATAGTCACCTCAAGATGCCTGCAGCCATGCGCAACCCCATGAGTGTTGTCAAACCAGCCCAAACTCCAGCCAGCCCAAAAACGGATGGAGCATATAACAGAACTAATGATGATACTATTCCAACCACAATCTGTATTCCAAATAGTAACAAGATACCGATGAATAAATGATGAAACAAAGGATACCAAAAGCTAGAGCAGGTAGTTCTCATACCGTTGCTTGACCAACATAGTCAAAATCTGATACACCATAATGGAGACCATCAAAGATGAATGCTAGGGCATTGACTGGTTGACTAGCACAGACAAACTGGAATAGAAAGTAACATTTTACAAAAAATAAAAAATAAAAAATCTAGATATGATTAGAAAGAAATGCTAATGTAGGAAGGGGTACCAATGCGCAAGATTTGACGACCAGTAGGACCTCAGGGTCACTGGTAAATAATCTTGCTATATTGTCAAACGACCCGTACAAGCCAACAGCCAATGCTAGCCCACTAATTACTCCTATCTGAAACAGAGAATAATTATACTCCAGTGAAAACGTATGTCCAAAGAGAAAACTCAATTTCATGTAAAAGGAAATGAACACATATCACCTGCAAAGCAAACATTGTTATCTTTTGAACCTTTTTGTAGTCCAGTATGGCATAAGAGCTTGCTATCAGTGCCTAAGAAACACAAGTAATGTTAGTGGAACTTTGCAAGACATAAATCATGAGATCGTCAGCCTAGGAATCTTAATTAAATAATCATGAGATTCTTTCCAAATTGAGAGTACGTACCTGGGCAGAAACAGCTAAAGCATCCGCAAGCAATGATACAGCAAGCCATACTTGTAAACATATCTGATGAGCAGCCATAGCTGTTGGGCCTTGTCGAGCAGCCATTGATGTCCCAATGGTCATAGTTAATAGAATGGAAAGAGTCCTTCCCAAGAGCATACCACCTAAGAATTTCAAGAATAGACAGAAAATGGAGGTGAATGTCAAATACAGAAAAAGAAGTGAAATATAGCAAGAATGCATCGGTGCTAGGGAACATGGCGATGCATTGAAAGGTTCTGTGTAGCTCCATGGGACAAAAGTTACATACTTCAATAAACTGCACGGTGTGCATATCAATGTTCATACTCTGAGGCATAGATTCAACTACATGCGCCAACATAGCCTTTATATAGCATGCACCGCCACTGATAACATTAAATAATGGATTGCAGAATACAAGACTCACCAGATTTCAGATATCCACTAAACTCTAACTGGTCCATCCTTGGAGGAAGTAAAACAGCTCTTTTGCTTAGAGACTGGAGAAGCAACACGGCAATAATGTACCTGCATTGTAAGTAGAAATGAATTCAGACAAACTCCCATTCCAACAACAAAAGGTTATGCTCCAAATAGTCCAAGATCCCCCCCACACTCCACTTTTCTTTTGATGATGTTTAGGACAATGAATTTGTACAAAACGTCAACAAAAGAAAAAAGGAAGTAGTATGAGTTCTACACTGCATAATACTATTAATAGGAACTTACTGGGACACCACAGTGGAAATTGCAGCTCCAGTAATGCCAAGCTGAAAGCCATATATAAGCAGAGGAAGAAGGACTACCGCTGAAAGGTTGCCCAAACCTACACACACAAAGGTAAACAATAGTTACAATACATGCATCATAAGGTAGAAGAATGATTTTGTATTAGGCGGTAGCCTGGAACATCATAGTTCCAATGAATCTTGCTTAAAAACAGCAAGAACATGTAAAGCACAAAGGGTAAATTGTTCTGCATTGCCTATAGTATCAAAAAATGAAACATTATAAAAATATATTGCTACTCAAAAGGCAGTATTAATGCAGATTATCTGATAGGAATTCTAAAAGAAATATGTCAGACTTGTCTCAAAAGAAGTAACTGTTACTTGCACTAAAATGTCCTACTCAATCTATCATAACTTGTATTGTAAAAATGAAATTTTGCAACAGATATGTATTTCTCAGCAGTTACCTATATAAAGTAAAGGAGTCTTGGTATCCTTGAATCCACGAAAGATACCCTGGATAGCTAACATAATCACATTTGCAGGTGCTCCCAAAGCTCTTAGTGAAAGAAACAATTTTGCGGGTTTATACATCGGAGAAGCCTGTGGAAGGACAAAGTTGAGCTATTCTGCTAAATGCATCAAATGCAACACTAATTGTTCTGTTAATGAGTAATTTTTCATAATGATATAGAAAGAGAAAGAAAAGAGAAATGATATCCCCCTACAATGCAAAACTAAAAAAATGAGAATAGGCATCATAACCTAAACATACAGGTGAAATGCCCATTAGGTTAAGAAATAATCCTGAGCCTAGGAATAATGCCAGTGCTTCGATTATACCGATCCCAGCAGCTAAGATCAAAGCAGATGATACAGATGATAGCTCCAATTTGCCTGCATTGATATCATAAGTCCAGTTGCATCGCCTGAATTATAGAGAAATGAGAAAAAGTCCAAGAAAGAAATTTATATGATAATCATATTACCTGAACTAGAATACTTGCTGGCATTCTTAGAAATGTCCTCTGCCACAAATGAGGTCGCAATGCTTAACAATGGAATATTGAAAATCTTCGACACAATGTTGAAAATCGACACACCAATACCAGCCGATGCCAACTCAAGAGCACCTTCAGAACATATGCCAAAAATGTGCTCGATAAGAAAAAACAAGACGCTTTGATAAAGTAAGTAATGGAAGGGGAGCCCTGGCGCAGCGGTAAAGCTCCTTGTGACCATGAGGTCATGGGTTCAAGTCCTGGAAACAGCCTCTTGCAGAAATGCAGGGAAAGGCTGCGTACAAAAGACTCAAAGTGGTCGGACCCTTCCCCGGACCCTGCGCAAGCGGGAGCTACGTGCACCGGGCTGCCCCTTTGATAAAGTAAGTAATGGATAGAAGACATTTCTCTAGGAATGCCGGCAAACAGTTAATATGCGGTAACATGTCTAAGGATCAGCATACAGGTAAATACAACAGTATGTTGCCCAGATAGCGGTTGAACCATAATCTGCTTATTTATCATCTATCAAAGAAACAGCAAAAGGCACAAAATGGGCCTGATATAAGAACTGTGACACTGAAAATATTTATTTGCCGACATAGAAGGAAGCAAAGTATTATCTCGACATCATTTAGTGTGGATAATACTGCAGTTAAAATTACTGTCAGATTTTTTTTGTATAGAGCAGAACATCTACTTTCCTATGAATAAAAGATGAGATAGTCTACAAACTTAAGCAATGAACATGCATTTAGTGCACTGTGAAAAAAACAAGATCTAGCCGCACAAAGAAGGTACCTAATCTACCAATATATGCAGTCTCCATAAGTTGCGCCAATGGATCAATGGCTTGACCAAAGACGGCTGGTAGAGCTAGAAGAAAGAGCTCACTTCTGACACCGACAGAATGCGGGCCACTGGCTACTTCTCTGATTGTTACAGAAGGTACAACAATGTCAATCAGAAATGTAAATATTACAGGCTGTACAGAGCAAATACAATGTAAGGAAAGCATTCAAATCCACCTTAGCAAATTTCTATCTTTTACTGCAGCTGAAAGATTCAAAAATCCTCAACTGAGGTTGTGCATTGAGATTTTGCTAAAAAGAAGAAAATGTGATCCCAGATATGCAAAAGAACATGAATTGAGAAGTTGTATGATGAATATGAATAATTGTTTTTCAGATAGTAAATAAATAATATAAGTCCAACATAAACATATCATAGGTACAGCATACTACGAAATCCAAGTGGGTCCATTTGAAAGTGCAAAATTTTAACATACAATAAAAAACTCTAATGTCAAGATTCACAGGATAACAAATATCATCAATATTATAGGAGGATAGAATTTGTTCCACTGAGCATTGGCACCTATCCTAGTTATCACATATTACAAAACTCTCAGAACTGGTATGGCTATTTATGGACCAACAATTACCAGCACAAATCAGTCAATCAGTCTAGAGAAAGAGACCTATAAAAGCGGAAGTCGTATTACGTAACTTGGATTCTAAGAACCATATAAAAAAAAGGTAGAATCTTACATGACAGATTCCTTTACAGCACCAACGGAGACGTTGTCTTTTGGTTTAAGCAAATCATCAGAACCATCAGGAGCAGCAGAATATCCTGGAAGTGACACACCATTGGCAACCAGGACGTGGCGGCGCCTTGTAAAAGCCCCAGCCCCCAAGTGGAGCAACTTTGCATGCTTGGTCGATGGACAAGCAGTGGTTACGTTGTTTGCTCTGTTCCATGCGGGAGAAGCAGCAGCAGCAGCAGACCTGATACTTGTCCTCCTAGTCCAACATTTTGCAGCTTGTGGAGAAACAAGCGCGTGATGGTGGTGTGTCATTGCCATGATTTCTGACGATTGCAAACACTGTCTGTTTATGCTCTGTTGGATCGCTATTGAATTTCCCTAGGAGCTCACCTCCTTCTGAGCTGAATTGTCCCCTCCTGCCCAAATAACATACATGAGATTTTTTTTTTTGGAAAGCCACATAAACATGTGGTCGCTTAAATTAGGAACATACATGAGA
The DNA here is from genome assembly GCA_012490785.1 of Eragrostis nindensis. Classification (NCBI taxonomy): domain Eukaryota; kingdom Viridiplantae; phylum Streptophyta; class Magnoliopsida; order Poales; family Poaceae; genus Eragrostis; species Eragrostis nindensis. The sequence goes on along the minus strand of JAAXCT010001617.1, from coordinate 10,413 downwards.
AAATAAGACAGTAAGATACTAGTTCATGCTCCGAAATTGTACAGTTGATGGTGTTTGATTCTCATTTTGTTCACAGGGCATTAAAGAAGAATCTAAGGAAAGGGAAATTCTCCATAATTGTACATTTCATGCTGGTTGATTCCCTAGGAATTATGGCAAGAATTTTGTAGCAATACTTCAGTAATCCTATGAAAACAGGCGACTTCCAATAAGAAGATCAAACGTCCAGGGGTAGTTGCTTTTTCTCGCCTTAGATGGAGATTAACCTACCGGAGAACATCACAATAAATCGGTGCCCGCCCGGCTGTGGTCGCGGGTACAAAACAGAGCACGAAAAAGATAAACATCGCAAGAACAAGAACTCACAGGAACCTAAAGGGCACCGACGAGGACGCCGTCCTTCCAGTCTGCAGCGGTGCAGGAGCCGCCGGAGCTACGGCAGGCGGTGAGGAGGAGGAGCGGGGGAGCCGAGTGCCACCGCTGGGACACCTGGGATCGATGGGAGGCAGGAAAGGGGATAAGGGCATCTGAGTGTGGAGCCCACTCGCACAAGGACTGTTTTTATGTGCTTTTTCATAACGGACTTGCTGTATGTCATTGTCGTGAAACGGAGGAAAACAGGGGGTAGCCTCACGTGGACCATTGGATTGGAACCGAACAAAACAAGGGGTCTCGAAACGGATTGAGAGGGATTTCAAGCGGATTAGATTAACCCAACGGCTCGAAAAAAAAAAACAAAACTACGATTTTTGGGTTCGATTTCAGAACACTACGATTATTTACGCCTCTTGTAACACAAAATTATTTTTGATTTGGCCCCACCTCTCAGCCACTCATTAAAAAAAAAATTGAAATGTGTGGCCGACATGTTGGTCCATGTCCAAAAATCGTAGTTTTTTGAAATTGTAATAAGTCCTAGTTTTCTATTAATCAGGTGCAAATAGTCGTAGTTTTCTGAAATATACTAAAAAAGGATTTTGTTAGTTCTCATATGACTGAGATTTCGTATCTCTCTGTCACATTTTTAGAACAAAGAAAACATACTGAGGGAACAACATAACTGCGCATCTGGAACAACTAAACTATACTTCTGAAACAATTAGTTCTTAGGTGGAACAATTTTAGTTTTCAAAGAACATTTTTTTACACAAGTGAATGTAAAATTTTGAATGGGTAGATCAAAACCAATGACTCAAAAAAAGTGACTGAGAAATTAGCAAAATATCAGTCACCCCCCCCCCCCCCCCCCCCCCCAAAGACAGGATCCTGCGAGAAGTGGGAGGAGGCGCCGTCGCGCAAGGAGGGGGATGGCGGAGGCCGGCACGAGCAGAGGGAGGGCGAAGGCCGGCGCCGTCACGTTGGTGGAGTGAGAGAAAGAGATGGCAGCGGTCTAATGGGCTTTGCTTTGTTAGGTTTCATGGGCCAGAATGCATAGATCAGTTATTTCAATGATTCGGTTAACCAAAAAATAATGGACAAATTACAGTTAACCAAAGTAAACAAAATCAAAAACCAAATTAACCGTTGATTATTTTGGTTCGATTCCGTTTTTAGTTCGTCGGTTACCTAGTCCCAGGCCTAGCACGAGGCTGTGGCTGAATACAAGCAGGTGGACCGGGTGGAGGAAACAGCCTTGGGTGAGAGAGAGCAGAGGAAGAGAGTGAAGTCTACATCTGGACCACCTGTCAACTCAACGAATATCATTAGTTCTTATTATTTATTAGCATTAACTTTTTAAACCTAAAGTATTTTTGAATTCTTGTGAATTTAGATACCTGTAATATAGAGAACAAGTTTCTCTTTTCTATTCATCGCAAAAAAAGTTTTTCTTTTCTATTTTTGAGAAAACAACAAGTTTTTTTCCTCCGTTTTGAGATCTGCAGTTTTTTTTCCATTCCTCCGTTTTACCCTGTTCCTATGGCCTTTTTACTATTCCTCTGTGTTTCACTTGTTCTATTAGGACAAACAAGAGCCATGTTAATACGTCGGGGCAAGTAAGGGATAACTCATTGAGGGTTATACATGTTCATATTGTCATTATAAACCCGAGTTGAAAAAAGGAAAATAAGGGACATACTTTCAAAACCTAGAGATATAAGAAAAAAGAGATTGGATACGGACAATGAAAGCAGACCCTTTTAACAAAGAGACAAATAAGATATTTGCGCTCACTTGTGGCTTACCTAATGGGTGTTAAATGGGTGTGGTTTTTGTGAGCACAGGGGTGTGCGCCCACCCTAGTTTGACTATTAATTATGGTCAAATATATCAATCAACTATGTGATTGTACTATTAAACATGTCAAATCAGTTGTATATTATCAAATTAATGCGTCAATTCATGATAATATACGAAAATGCCAAATTATACACCATGCACTATTAATTGGTAAATCAGCTATGATCTACACATAGTGTATAAATTTGGCATTTTCGTACATTAAATCATGAATTGACACACTAATTTAACATATATACAACTGATTTGACATGTTTGATAGTATAATCACATAGTTTGTTTTTTATATTGGACCATAATTAATAGTCAAAGTAGGGTGGGCGCACACTCCTGTGCTCACAGAAGTATTTATCATGTTAAATATGGCTGAGCATGAAACTAGCAAATAAGCTAATCTATGAGAAGGAATTTTTTATTGTACCAGTTCAACATTTATATATGAGCTCCCTCGCAAAAAAAAACATTTATATATGAGCTACCTATATGGAATGTTGAATTGCGTATCAAAAATTTTAAATGGTACGTTTTTTTAAGTGTAAGATATCAAAATTATGAAAACAGTACTTTGCGCCCAATTTCGAGGAAATGAGTTGTGACTTGTGACCCGTGTATACTGATGAAGAACCTGAAGAAAATTGTTATCAGCCACAGGCTGCTGCGCCGAGCAACCATTGGGGCGTCCTGTTTTTGTTATTTTCTTCTTTACTAAGTTCATTATTTCTGCTTATTTTTGTTGTAGGTATTATTTTCCAATGATTCTATATACTTCATCCTCACTAAATGCAATTACTCCGTCTAAAAGCTTGCTCTATAGCGATCCAAAACACCCCAATTAATTTCAGCTGATTGGTCCCCTCACAAGAAAGTTCTTCACACTGCCCCTTGCTTCGGTGACCCGCTCACGTGTTAGTTTGACTGGGTTAGTGCTACTATACTGAAACAGGAAAAACCTTGGCGGTGAAGGCATGACCAGAAGCTAGTCAGCCAGAAACGTTTGAATCTCCACTATAAATAGTGACCTTAATCACTAACATTCCACAAACCCAGTACAAACTCAGAGATAGATCATCTGGCAAGAAGATGGAGATGCTTCAGCGAGGAGTCGAAAGTTGCTTTGATGCGGCTTCTGCAGGAGAAAAGGAGGCCTCCCCAGCTGCTGCAAAGCAATCAGGAGGAGGAGACGAACCAAGGAAGCAGCAGGCACGCAGGGAGCCGGAAGCATCATCTCGGCAGGCGATGGGAGAAGATGAAAAGGTTGCAAAGGGAAAGAAGAAGAGAGTTCCCATAGTGGTGCATCACTTCCCGTTCCATTCTCGCCCTGGACTGCTGTGATCTTGGCTGAGCATTTCGCATCACCACTCGTCAATGTGTGGACTGTAGTGTTGATCTTGTTTCGAAGAGGCAACATATATGTAACGTCGTAGAGGGCTGCATTTAACAGCATCCTTTGTAAAATTTCGTGTTAATGCTCTTTTAAGTACAAAAGGTACAAATGTAGTGGGCATAGATTCATGTTTCCTTATTTGCTAATTGTTAGTATTAGTTCATCATTTGCGACTTCCTATGTTCGGACTGCATTTTGTATTTGTGTATGTGGCTCAGTTCGTCTTATAACTTCGTTCGATTTGGAAAAGAAAAAGAAAAAAAAAGAGTCAATAATTAAGTTTGCAGGATTGCCGAAGAAAGGCGGCCTATCCAGAGCCCTTTTGGTAAGGTTTTGGCTGTGCTTACTGTGGTTGGGCTTTCCCGGAAAAACCATTACCAAGTATACTTGACCTCCTAATAAACAAACTGAATATTAAATAATTTATATTTTTCATAATATTGCTAAGGCAATGTTTGTTAGAGCTCAAGCTTCAGAAAATCCAAATATCTTTTGAAACTGCTCATACATAAGTTACATGCAAATGATGAAATATGTAAGTGTATATACTTTGCACTTAACTCTTATCTAACGGACTTATAACTTGTTTAACAAAAATATGCACGTAATACCACTTTATAAATATATTCAAAATATATACTTGAAACTTTTTAGTGTCCTATAGATAATATTTTGTTCGACATCCGCGGAATTTTCTTCCCTTTTGTTCCCTCACATGCTCCGTGCTCCATGCATTCTTCGTGTGCGCACAAAATTTTACCACGTATAATTATTTTTTTTGACCCCCTCATAGTGCACCAATTACCGCGCTTCATGAAAAATTCCATAATTTTTCCCTGACCAGTCGCCATAAGGAGTGATGGTTGCAAACTACAAATAATAGGGTGTATAGTTACAAACATCCTTTTTAAAAAAGGTGATAGCTTAACGAGCCACTACTAAGCTGTCACTTCATTTGACAGTGCCACTTTCGTCTCACTAGAAAGTTTCTGGCTCCTTTCCACCTGTCGATACCATAAGCCCCGGCCCATCCCACGTGTCGGCCGTTTGACAAATCTTCGAGTCAAATGAAGTAGTCGATCCTTTTTTTTTTTTTCTTTTGCGGTGGGAAGTAGTCGATCCTTGGCGACCAAGGCAGCATCAGCATGCAGAAAAACAAAGTCAACAGACTCATTCACCCGCCCATCCCTCTCCAAGATTTTTTTTCTCCTTCCTCGCGGTTGACGAAGCTTCCCTCAACAAAAGCACCACCAACTCTTCCCCTATAAATACACACACGCATAGCTGCCTGGGTACACTGCAATTAGCATATCGCAGCAAAACAAGTAGTACATAACTGGGAGAGAAGCCAAAGAACAGCGAGAGAGCATCAGAGAAGATCGGAGCTCAAAGGCATCATGGGGTTAGGCTTCGGTTGCTTTGGTGCAGCTGCCGTGGAAAGGAAGGTGTCGCCTGCCGTGAAGCAATCCGGAGACGGTCCAGAAGCAAAGGAGAAGCAGCGAGTGGAGACAGAGGAGAAGGTGCAGAAGGGAGGTGAGGCAGAGCAGGTTGCAGCAGGGAGGAAGGAGAAGAAGAGGGATCATCAGAAGGCTGCCATCGTGATGCAGCATCAGTTCCCCTTTCATTCTCGCCCCGGGTTGCTCTAATAATTAAACTGATCGATTGAGAAGAGGTAGCTGTCCAGTAGTACAGTCCCGTGTCCGGATTGGCTATTATGTATTTGAATGATCAGTGGAATCATTCGATTCTTTGTAGTTGTTTGATTTTGTAAATCACCTTGGTACTTCCAAGGACACAACAAGAAAAAAAAATAGTTTCAAACGCCATAGCTCAAGGATATGTGTGTCTTTGATTCTTTATCTTCCGTTGCAAAAAGGGGAAAGGTAAAATTCCTTCTGAGAGTAGGAATTACCGCGCAAGTCTGAATTTTTTATTTCGCCAACTCTCTTTGATTGCTTGGAGAATGAGTAGTACATTTTGCTGCCCATGCCAAGTTAACCTACGATATATCAAAGCAAAATAAATACATGCAAGCATAGCCCTCCATAACTGCATTCTATAGGAAGTGCAATGAGGGATGAAGATTTTGACATGTGTGATCAACACAAGAACTACATGCCGATTTCCTCTCAACAAAGCAGTGCAAATAATCATTTGGGTGATGAAGATGGAGACAGGAGACATGAAAGCTTTTCCGTGGTTCTATAGATAATACTTTGTTTGCTAATAGAGAGTAGAGTGATTGTGAGAGGCTAATTATTGCATGGACAAATATTTAAATATTAGATCACTTTCAGATTTTAATCGTCAATTTCATCTACTTTTTATATTGGTGCACCAGACGTGCATGAGTTTTGAAAAGGGTAGAAGCACACCGGGACATGCAGTGCATGAGTTTTAGAAAATGGTAGGACAACAAAAGGCTATGCAAAAAGATTGAGGGCGTTATAGATATTTAGCACAAAACTGTAAGAAACTTTTTAAAAACCTAGGATCAACTTGTTTTAAAGAAACTCTAGCTAAAAGCCAGCTTTCGATACTACTTCATAAGCTTGTAGTTTCGTTCAATGATGAGGCTCAGAGTTATGCATTCCTCTCTAAAGTCATCTGAACATTTTTCGTAAGCTTGTAGGCAAACCGTGTATCACATTGCTTTGCTTGTACATGCAGCGACATCTTCCTATAGACTATTATTTAATTAGATTCGAAGGAAAACCTATGTCAATTGGGACTTGTTATGCATTGGTTCTTATTTGAAACCGTTTTCTTCCAACATCGTCACTAACTATGTTCAAATTAAGCTGTAGTATTTGAAACAATTTTTTCATGAAGGCCCAAGTCGAAATCCTGTTACTATAACATAAGTTAATCGAGTCTCTCTTCAAACCTTTTTTATGAAATCCATTTACAACACCGTCCGGCAAAGCATATGCTTTAGTATTCATGCATATATATGTGATCTCTTCATTAAGTAATTTCTATGACCAAATTAACAATAAAATTAATCAAGAAGAATGAAAAATATTTGAGTGATGTTGTTGAATAGCAGCTCTCACAGAAGTTGGAGAAGTGCAAGCTAGACCCGATGGCATATGTTGTTAAGTCTATCTACCTGTTACAATACTCTTCGAAAAAGGTTTTCAAAATATACTCTCTATTGGGCATCATACGTGCCATAATTCAGGTATGTGCCTAGATCTTTGTGCTTAATTTCTTGTCTGTGATAGTGAGAAAGCTTTTGTCACTACCTTGCATTGGTTTGTACCCGAGTCTTTGTCCTCACAGGTCGAGGATTATAGAAGGTTTTTCGATATTGTCATATGTGGTACATGCATCTACATGATTTTCTTGTTTTAAAATTTATCAATTAGAGGGTCTTTAATATTCATTGTTTAATTACTCAAATCTTGAAATTCTTTTTCGCTAACAGTATATACAACTACATGCATTCTCCCATGCTATCCGTGATGAATTAGGAATTCAAAAAAATTATCATGCTACTAATAATATATCTGGTTAATATTTAATTCCTCTTTCATGAAAAAAATGATTAGGCAGCACTATAATTGAAAAAAAAAAAGGTTTTGTCAACAACATGCCCGCTTCTTTCCAAATAGTATCAGACATCTCTCAGAATGTATAGTTCACTACACCTTTTTTTACAAAAGAGAATATATTTTAATATTCAAGCGCAGCATCAGCATCGGTATGGTCACAATAATTGATTGGAAAATTATTGACCCGACATTCTAGGTCACAAATCACATGATGTTGTAGGATACTCTCGACTGAATTATGAGACGTGAGACTCAGAACTTGCAATGTAACATGGATGGCTAGGATCGCTGCAACAGGAGAAATCGGACGTACCAAACTTTTGAGGTGATGTGGCTCAATATGGTTGCAAAGAAATACTCTTAGTTGGTTGCACTTATAAAGATATAGTAGATAACTATGCACTATCTATCTAAAATACCTATGATACATTGATCCCCATTCTCTCTTGGCTGTTAACGCATGCCTTCGTAATAACTTGCCATAACATGCAGGGAGAAAACTGCTGCCACTAATGAAAATCAATACACCAAAGTTTCTCCTCCAATTCCTCTCCCACTCAGATTCTCCTCTCCAGACCATCCTTAAAATGTGATGAGCATAAGTGCGGCAACAAATATACGATCAGGCTGGGCTTGCATACGGCGATCAGCCCCACCCAGACAATAATACTACTCATACGTCGCCCCAACCCCCATGCCCATGGCGACCTTGCTGCCTGTTATCTCTCTCTCTCTCTCTCTCTCTCTCTCTCTCTCTCTCTCTCTCTCTCTCTCTCTCTCTCTCTCTCTCTCTCTCGATTTGACACAAACCTTCTTCTGATGTGCAGCTTCATCAAGGAGAATTGTATAAAGGCGCTCGGTAGGCATACAGTTTTATGTGCAGCTTCATTTGTTTGTTTCCATATTTGCTCTGTTTCTGTACGATCAACAGGGAAATGAGATCAATAATTCAAAGGAAATTAGATATCTCCCGTTGTATTAGGAGAAGTTACATGTACAAACAACAAGGTGTATCAAAATTAAATTTTCCTTTGTTCATTAGAAACTTCTTCTTGCATTGGCTTGGTTAACAATATTCGGATGCCCAAATCAATTCCTCTTAGTTTGAACCTCTCCAGAACTATTTCTTTAATGGTTGTTATATAGATCTTCTATGCAATTCAGGTATTATCACAGTCTCATTTCCCAACAATAAGTAACAAAGCTATATTAGCTTGCACGTTTGTATTTCGTGGAAATGCAAGTTTATTGGGAAAATATGTTGAACAAAAGCTTGAAAACAACATACTTTATCATGCGACCGAAATTTTAAGGAACATATTCTGCAAAATGAAGTTGTTCACAATGTCAGCTGCATCATTTTTTTTTATTTCCAACTCCGAACACTACAAAATGTGCTTTCTACAATTTCCGCAGCAACGCGCGGGGAATCACCTATCTTTTTAACTTTCACCACCAATTTATAAGGCCTCTCCTAATTTATTTGAATATTAGGATTTTGATATTAATACAGAATATTTAACATCTTTTTGTTGATGGTAAATATATTTTAGAAGACGATGCAGTAGTTAAGGCCTCTCCTACCTCCTAAATATGCATTGTCTGAGCGCCTTGGATCCTCCTTGGATTATGTGGCAGCATGTAAATAGGAACACACTAGACGTGATATGAAAGAGACAAATTGTGAAGTTCGGAATCTTTCAATAAGAAAAAAAATGTGGCAGCTTCACGACCCACTAATTCAGGTGGGGATAACAGTACACCCACTAATTGACAGTACTTTTCGCCTCACAAGAAAGTCCTGGCTGCCCTTCCATCTGTGGACAACAGAACCCCTTCACCTCACGTGACGGTTTGACCGAGCACCAACAAGCTTAATTATCGAGTCAATGAGAGAGTGGTGGAACCTTCAACCTTGGCGACAACGGCAGCATCGGCATTCAAAAGACAAGTCAATAGAACGTCGCAGCCTCCTTCTTCTTCTTCCTCTCCCGTGGACGAAGCTTCGTTCCCACAGCAAAAGCACCCGCACAAATCTTCCCTATAAAAAGACTGCAACAGAACGTCGCAGCAACAAGAAGATAGCAGGGAGAAGGACAACAACCAAGAAGAGAGAGAGAGAGAGAGCATCAGAAAAGACCAGAGATTACAGGCATCATGGGGCTAGGCTTCGGTTGCTTTGGTGCCGCCGCCGCCGCGGAACGCAAGGTGTCGCCTGCCGCGCGGCCGTCCGGAGAAGGTCTGGAAGCTAAGGAGCAGCGGCGAGTGGAGAAAGAGGAGAAGGTGCAGAAGGGAGGTGAGGCCAGCAGGCAGGTTGCAGCAGGGAGGAAGGAGAAGAAAGAGGGATGATCTGAGGGCTGCGATCGTGATGCAGCATCAGTTCCCATTCCATTCTCGCCCCGGGTTGCTCTGATCGATTGAGAAGAGCTAGCAGCCTAGAGTGCTCCGAGTCCTGATTATCTCTTTGGATAACCAGCGGAATCGTTCCATTCTTTAGTTCTTTATTAATTTTATCATACATCCTCTTAGAGGAAAAAAAAAGATTTTTGGTCTGTTGTCAAGCCAAAAGTGAAATCCTCCTCATATGTAACAGATTATTTTATCAATAAATATATTGAAGTTTGATCCTGTTTTGAACATATAATCACAATGATTATAGTGGTGTAGATGATTGATTTACAAATTGTAAATTATGGTTAAGTAATATTATTGTCTAAATGTTCCTTATTAGAGTACGGAAGGATGTAATTTTCACTACAGAAACAAAAACAAGGCAGTTCATACTAAAAAAGGCATTTCATATTCCAGCTCTTCGCAATGCATGTAGCTACCAAAAGGCCACCCACCAAAAATGTTTCTTGTCCGTTATAAGTCTATTGCTAAAAAAACCACCATGCTTAGTAAAGACTTCTATGACAGTGATCTCAAGTGCACGACACCCCCATATTGTTTGTAGTGGACCCAAATCTCCAATTCAGTATATATATATAACGGCACTAATCTCTTTAGTCATAAATATATATCATCATAGATAGTGTACAGTTAAGTCTTTTTTTTATTTTACCACTAATTTAAGTAATTAAAATCCTTTTATCTTCCACTACTGATTAACGACTCTTCTACTTTTTACTAAACATTCGGATTTGATCGTATGAGATGTTTAACATCATTTCATTTCTGAAAATATCTTTTTCGAAAAACATCATAGTTTGAAAATTGGCAACTACTTGTCCA
>JAAXCT010001616.1:0-146400 GCA_012490785.1 Eragrostis nindensis | reverse complement strand
TCCCGTCTTCTATTGTGATGATGATTATTCAAGTGATAGTGATGATGAGCCGAAGCCTATCAAGGAATATCCCCCGGATGGAGACCTCTTACCTCCTTTCTATGAAGACTACTACAACTTGTATGAGCCGGGTCTTGCCGGTGGAGCTCACTATCTTCTCCTAGACATGTATGATGAGTTCTACAAGAAGAGAGAAGAAACTTGGCTTGAGTGTTGGAAGAGGCTCCTCATATTGTTTGCAAGAGTCAATTCCTTTGAAGGGAAGAAGGTTAGTGATGAGCATGCAATAAGGATGATGTTATCCCTTCTCCCCTATCATCGGAAGGTCTATGTCCTAAATAATATTGGTGATGATATTGATAGGATGCCTCTTAAGGAGGCTATCTTGATTGCCTTATCCTATGAGCATCAAATGTACAACATCCTTGAATACTTCAATGGAAGTGATGAAGTGGGAAGATTTCAAGACTATCCTCTTGGGAACCATGTCCTACACTTGGGATATGATCGGAGCGAGTGGAGACACAATGGAGTCACCAAGGCAATGATTGACACCTTGGATGCATTGGACTTGGATTTTCTCAATGGAGTTCCTATGGCCTACATCAAGAGCATCAAGAGCATAAAAGAGGTAGATAACATGTCAATTGATTCTTATAATACTAACCCTCCTCTTTGCTTGATGGCTACCTCCAAGGTGAACTACAAGATTGGTGGCAAACATTGGGTGTTGGATAGTGGGTGCACTCAACACATGACCGGGACTTCATCCATCTTCACCAACTTGGAAGAAAATGAAGATCATGACAAGGTCACATTTGGGGACAATTCCAAGCACAAGGTGAGAGGTCTTGGTAAGGTGGCTATCTCAAATGACCTCTCTATCTAATGTATTGCTTGTTGAGTCCCTAAACTTCAATCTTCTATCCGTTGCTCAAATATGTGATCTTGGCTTTTCTTGTAACTTTGATGCCAATGGGGTTGTTCTTCGCAATGATGCTATGGGTCTCACTATCAAGGGTTTCCGTCATAATAATCTATATGTTGTTGATTTTGAGACTAACATTGTTGCCCCTAGCACTTGTCTCTTCACTAAATCATCTCTAGTTGGCTATGGCATCGGAGGCTTGCTCACATTGGTATGAATCAACTCAAGCATGTAATGAAGAACAAGCTAGTGAGAGGAGTCAAGGATGTCACTTTTGAGAAGGACAAGCTATGTAGTGCATGCCAAGCCGGAAAGCAAGTGGCTTCACCTCATCCATCCAAGAATTTCTTGTCAACCTCAAGACCTCTCGAGCTCTTACACATTGATCTCTTCGGGCCTACAACTTATGTGAGCATTGGTGAAAATCTCTATTGCTTGGTGGTAGTGGACGATCACTCAAGATATACTTGGGTGTTCTTTCTTGAGAACAAGGCACAAGCAATTGGGATATTCAAGAAGTTTGCTAGAAGAGTGCAAGTTGAGTATGGCATCACAGCAAGAAGATTCGGAGTGACAATGGGACGGAGTTTAAAAACTCTATCATTGAGGATTATTGTGATGAGGTTGGCATCAAGCACGAGTTCTCGGTTACATACACTCCTCAACAAAATGGTGTTGTTGAGAGGAAGAACAAGACACTTATCACTCTTGCTCGTGCTATGCTTGATGAGTACAACACTCCGGAAAAGTTTTGGGTGGAAGCTATCAACACCGCATGCTACACCTCCAACCGGATCTATCCTCACAAGTTGCTAAACAAGACCCCCTATGAAGTGCTTGTTGGGAGGAGACCGAATGTTGCCTACTTCCGGGTGTTTGGTTGCAAGTGCTACATCTACAAGAAGAGGGAAAGACTTGGCAAGTTCGAGAAGAGGACCGACGTGGGCATTCTTGTCGGCTACTCGAGCTCGGCCAAGGCTTATCGGGTTTACAACACCTCTACCGGCTTTGTTGAAGAAACCTATGATGTGCAATTTGATGAATCTCACGGGTCTCAAGAAGACCCTCCATCTTCTCATATTGTAGGTGATGAACCCGTGGAGGAAGCTTTGAGGGACATGCCCGTTGGTGAAGTTATTCCTCGCGAAGATGAACCTCCGTCACCTCCTCCAACAACTTCATCAAGCGGACCTTCTACGAGTACATCTCAAGAGAATCCAAGCTCTCCCTCAAGTGATCAACATCAAGCTCCCTCAAGCGAACCGCAACAAGCATCAAGTCAAGCTCCATCAAGCGAACCGCAACAAGCAACGAGTCAAGCTCCATCAAGTGAACCGCAACAAGTACCCTCGAGTGATCTACCTCATGCATCGTCGAGCCAAGCTTCACCGAGCAATCAAGAACAAGCACAATCTACTTCAACTCAAGATGATGGCTCGGGTTCACCTCTTCGACAACAAGACACTCACATCTCTAGGGAGCAAGCCGCAAGAGATGCGCAAGACACTTCGCCGGCTCCACCTCCTCCTCGACAAGAACCTTCAAGGAAGCACAAACCCATTGCTAGGGATCATTCACGTGATCTCATCATTGGGAGTCCTTCTCAAGGGATAAAGACTAGGAGAAGTCAATATAAGCCAAATTATGTTGATGAAGCTAACATTGTTGAGAACTTTTCTTTTGTCTCTACCCTGTTTATGATAAGAACCATATAGCTATTGACTTTTGTCATGCAACCATGGAGAGTTTTTTTTTTTTTTTTGACTACTCCATGGTGCAAGGGGCCATAAATTTTGAATGGTTCAATGAAACATTTTGAAATATTCTTGAGCATTTTGGATGGACCAAAAGTTTTGCAAACTCTGAGAAAAATGTTTGGTTGATTTATCCATACATTCCCCTTTTTATTTGGTGGAGAGAAATTTTCGAAAACACACGCGAAGGAATTATGACCAAAATTAGGAGTGCTTAGTTTCAAGAGTACATCAAACCTTAACAAAACTCAATGCATAAACAAATGGCTATGAGTGGGGCTGTTTCGAATATTATGATATGGCTCTGGTAGGTAAATAAATCCTCACACTAAGAGAAGTGTGCCAAAATAGAAGGGTTTTAGGTACTTGCAGCAATTCAAGAAAAACATCTCTGGATGAAACCATACTAAGAAATTGCAACAAGTCCTAATCATGCCATATCACAATCCACAATGCTCAGACTTGGTGTAACAAATGCAACCCACGGAAATAAGCAAGACTCATGATGTGATCATGCTTAAGTAAAAATAACACATATGTCAGGAGTAGAGGTTGCATCTATGCGACACATGGGAAGCTAATTTGTAACTCGACCATCATTTCCCTTAAGTGTAGCATAACACCAAGATTCTATCATTTATTCGAAACAGGGAGTTTATTTATTTATTAAGAAAATTAGGAATACTTACCTGGGGGTTCTCCCCAAGCTTGAGTCTTTGCAAGACTCGAGCTTGTATTGAACTCCTTCTTACCTGGGGTGCCCTCCCCAAGCTTGAGTCTTTGTAAGACTTAAGCTTGATTCAGGCTCTTCCTCCTCCTTCTTGACCTGCAAAAAAGAGCGAGGATGACACAAGTGGCTAGCCCCTAATGGGCATCACCAGGAATCCTATTTTTTTTATTTTATTTTTTTTTATTATTATTTTTTTTTTAAGGAACAGGCACAATTCAAGAAGAGTATAATATCGTATACAGAAGTACTCACCTGGCAGTCCCTCCCCAAGCTTAGCTCTTGCAACTATGTGCAAAGCTAAGCGATGAAATCTTTTATTTGGAAGCACTGGGTCCGCCTTGTTGGTTTCTTCTTGAATTATGTGCCTTTCATGTTGCCTGATGGACTTTTGATTGCTCTCATAAAGATCCTGCATTGGTTAGTGCGAATCCATTCGTCTACATTGCACATATCTCTATAGCTCCATTGATCAACCTAGACACCACGTCTAATTCGATCAATTATGTAAGGAGAGCAGTGGCATGATACTCTCCTTCTGTCATGAAAGTATCATAGAGGCTGTGTTTTTCTGTTGGTTGAACGGCCACCGGGCATAATCTCAATGGAGAACAGAGGCACAGAAGTGATCTTCACCCAACCAACAGAAAGAGACGCAAGCGATTGATTTATGACTAACAGCTCAACCAACACCCATGTAAGAACAGAAACTTCAAGAGCAAGGGGTATGGTCAAAAAGATGCAGCATGTTTTCATCAAAGAGCAATTCAATGTACTTCGCATTGATAAGGCAAAGAATCATTCAGGCAGCATTTTTTTTTATTTTATTTTTTTTAATGAAAAGAGAGGATATATGACAAGAAAAACAAGGAATAATTGCGTATGCTTAACTGGCGGTACCTCCCCAAGCTTAGCCTTTGCAATCGAATGCAAGGCTAAACTTTCAGATTTCTTCATTGAACGTCTTGGTTCCGCCATGTATGTTTCCTTCTTCCTGTCATAAAAATCCAACCTTTCTCTATTTTTTTTTAATTTTTATTTATTTATTTTTTTGAAACAAATTCTGGGCCTATGATTGGGCACTCGGATTTTATTTATTTATTTTTTTTCAAAATCCCCACGCCTATGATTGGGCGCTCGGGTTCTTTTTTTTTTAAGTTTTTTTTTTGAAGCCCGAGGCCTATGATTGGGCACTCGGTTTTTTTTTTTAAATGCAGCGGGGTGGGATGGATGGGAATTAAAAATGCAGATGGATTGAACAATGCAAATGTGATGGTGATATGCTCAAACAAAATGCAGGTGGATGCTTAGTCTAGCAGCAAATTAACATAACAGATATTCAATGTCAATCAAAGATATCTTAAACCATTGCTTCCCCGGCAACGGCGCCAGAAATGCTTGTTGGCGTTTCTTACGCTCAGAGATAAATATCAACTCCGCAAGCGCACGGAACACCGTTGTAGCATTTCACCCAGGAGTATTCCAAGGGTATCGTATTTATAATTTTCCTTAGGGAAGCAGGCTAAGAATGTCATGAATTAACAAGGAAACATCTATTATTTATAACTTGCAAACTAGACCAGAGCATGGATACAACTAAAGAATTCCATATGAAGATAAAGAGATAGAACTAGTCAACTGGGAGGACAACGAGAAGAAGGGTATCAGCCTAGGAGGTTAGCATTTAGTATTTCCTGATAGTCTACAATTACTTGCTTAAGCTTTCATTACAGATACGTTCCTGCATATCGGGGCACACGCATGCCAAGGCAGCAACCCGAGAATTAGGTTCAACTACCTTGGGGAACTACGTGCTATTGACCTCCCTACTAAAACCATCACCCGGACGTGGTGGATTACAGAGACCGGTACGCCTGTCACACGTACTCGCAGCTACCATCCTCCGTGGGGTGTAGAGCAAACTCACGTCTAGAATAATTCCTCGCACCATGCAAGCAAATATCCTAGATAACTTACTCTACGCGTAAGAGCAAGCCAACCATTCATAACAAAT
This sequence comes from Eragrostis nindensis, assembly GCA_012490785.1. Lineage (NCBI taxonomy): Eukaryota > Viridiplantae > Streptophyta > Magnoliopsida > Poales > Poaceae > Eragrostis > Eragrostis nindensis. Next base: position 140,977 of record JAAXCT010001616.1, on the reverse strand, counting down.
CTATGTGGATTGTGTAAGCATTTGCGGTGCAAACAACCCATGCAGATAGACATACCATACACAGACGTGGAACCAACACAGGAATTTCTCTATAACAATTACTTAAATATAAACTAAAAGGAAAACTAAATTAAATAAATAAGAAAATAAATAAGAAATAATTATATTAAAGAAAGTATAAAAGAAAAGATACACGAGAACTTTACCCAAACTCCGAAGAGAACTCCGGAGCTCCGAGCGAAGCTCTCACTTCTACTCTAACTCCCATGACCAACTAGCCTACTCTAAACTACACAAGTGGAATGATCACATGAGAAGAGCGTGACCCTACATTGGATCTTCTCTTCTCAAGTGTGAAGGTGCGAATTGATTCGGAGGCCGAGGGGTCCAATTTATAGCTTGTGAAGGCGGTGGGAGCACCCTGGCCGAAGCTGGAGAGGCGGTGGCGACAAAGTCGGCCGGCCGGCCTAGGGGGGTGGCCGGCCGGCCGTCCCTTCGGTCGGTTGGCCACCGTCTTGCTCCTGGACGCTTCAGATCACTCCCTGAAGGCGGTCTGAAGGTCGGTTCCTTGCTGGGGTCGGCAGAATTGGATTGAGGGCCAAGTAAAGGCCCAAATAGCCCACCTTCTAGAATGTCGGTGGAATCCTGCCGAGCTGGGCTTGAATTGTACGTTGAAGATTATTTTCCAGCCCACTGGAGAAAGCCTGGGGCCTGTGGCCACCAGGTGGGGCCGGCCGGCCTATGGTGGGGCCGGTCGGCCAGGGAATTTCCCTGACTGGGCCCACTTTTCTCCATTATTCACTCCTGCATCCAAATATTCACCAAAACCTGTGGAGTAGTATTATTCCTAACTACTATGCACAAAATCTTGGTGTTATGTATTTATTTACCGGTAGGGTGGCGGTCAAAACATGGTTTAACGACCGCCAACAACAAGGAAAAAGCCATACGCCCCATGAGGAGTAAGGTGAAGGGTGAGTTACCATGCCAACTTTTTCAACTCAAAGGAGAGTATCTTCATTGTGTGCATGGTACCTAAGAGATATGAAACATTGTAGCAACTCCTGATCAACATTCTAAGTCCTACTTCTTGCTCGGGACGATCAAGGAGGACAGCTTGGGGGAGTTGTTGACGGTCCTTAGACCCAGTTTTTGACCGTCAATTAGCTCTATAAATAAGGAAGAACTAACACTTGTTACTTGCATTTTGTTATCAAATAACCTATTTCCACGTGTACCTCTAGATTTGGATGTGCAGGTGGAAAACAGGGATTTCCAGGTGTAAACAAGGCCCAAGGCGACGATTCCAACACGTCCATCAAACGACGCTCGCCGCGGCAATATAATTCAAGGATTAAAGGCCCAGAACCTACCAGAATATCAACTGAGGCCACGCACCAGGATAAGAAGCATAAAGGCCAGGGGGAAGCCACCTGCCAAGGCCCAGCCCAGGAGGGGCCAGGCCTGGGTCGGCCGACCCCTAACCCTAGGTCGGCCGACCTTGTGTTGGTATTTCTTACACCAAACAGAAAACACCACCTTAGGCTGGTTAGGCCTAGAGTGAATATTCCCGGTTCGGCGCCAGAAATACCTGGGGCTAAGTTACTTGCTTAGGATACATAATAATCCACAACTGGCAACGAGTGCCAGAAATGTATTATTAGTATTTAATCATAAAAGATAATCCGCAAGCGCACGGATAACCCGTTGTAGCATTTCACCCGAGAGTATTCCAGGGTATCATTATTTATATTTTCCCAAAGGAAGACATAGTTGACAAGTGTGTACTTATACTCATGGTGTTACAAATGATAGATCATAACCAATATCCAAATGCAGGGGTAAGGCGATAAATGGATAGAGGATAGTGCGACACACACAGCAGGCATTTCCACTCTCTGATAAAAGGCGAGAGGCGGCTCTAAGCTAGACTAAGGTTAAGTAAGAAGAACTGCTACTCCTAATGTACATCGTCAAGTAGCGTGCGTAGCATCTACCTATAGCCTAAGCTGCACACAAGCCAAGACTAAGCTGCTCTACTGCCAAGCCATCATCGGGAGATCCAGCGATCAGAGCCTGCCCCAATCTCCGGACATTTCATATATACTCCTACGCCATACCCGAACGTGGAGGATTACAAGGGACGGACAGGGCTGTCACCACCTGCCGCCTACCTCTACAAACTGTGGGGCACGAACACGCATCCAAGGGTGGAAAGGAAGCCCTAGCACCATGCTAGCGTAACTAACCACAACTCTAGATCCCTCGAGGCACCTCGCAAGGCGATAAACCTAGAGCACTCTTGCAAGACAATGGACCCGATGACTAAGCAAAAGGAACAACTAGGTCTAGCAAGCGATTACTTAGACAAAGGATCAAAGCTAGCACTACGTTAAGCATAGGCGTTCGTCGCTCAAGAATGAGCGACGAACGATGAACGATGAAGGACGATCATCGTTAACCGATGATCGAGTATGAACGAACGACGAACGAACGATGAACGATCATGAACGAACATCGATGAACGATGAACGAACGATGAACGAACATGAACGAATGAAGAACGTTCATCCAAGATCAAGGACGAACGATGAACTAGCATAAGCACATAACTACTACAAGAACGATGATATTCCATTGATAAATGAATAAGTCTTACAAAGAGAGTAAAAGGATACAAGGGAATATACCCCAAACTCTCCAAGGGACTTGGGAGCCAAAAGGGCAGCCCACTACTCAGCCTAAGCCTAACTAGAGAGCCCCTAGCTCTGGATGTGTGGAGGAGGGAATGAGCCTCTTGTGTTGTGTGTCTTAAGGGGAGGGGGTACCCCTTTGTTTATAGCCTTGAAGGTCGGTTCCTGGAGGCGGTTCCTTAGGTCGGTGGCATTAATTGCAGGTGGAACCGACCTCCTGAAGTCGGTTGCAAACCGCCATAAAAAGATGGGCCCAGGGGGGCCACCTGGCAAGTCGGCCGACCTAGGGTTTGGGGTCGGCCGACCTGGCCCTGGCCCCTCCTGGGCTGGGCTTTTGCAGGTGCCTTCCCCTCGGCTTTTTAGCCTCTTTTCCAGGTGCGTGGCCTCAGTTGATATTCTGGTAGGTTCTGGGCCTTTAATCCTTGAATTATATTCCCGTGGCAAGCGTCGTTTGGTGGACGTGTTGGAATCGTCGCCTTGGGCCTTGTTTACACCTGGAAATCCCTGTTTTCCACCTGCACATCCAAATCTAGAGGTACACGTGGAAATAGGTTATTTGATAACAAAATGCAAGTAATAAGTGTTAGTTCTTCCTTATTTATAGAGCTAATTGACGGTCAAAAACTGGGTCTAAAGACCGTCAACAACTCCCCCAAGCTGTCCTCCTTGCTCGTCCCGAGCAAGAAGTAGGACTTAGGATGTTGATCAGGAGTTGCTACAATGTTTCATATCTCTTAGGTACCATGCACACAACGAAGATACTCTCCTTTGAGTTGAAAAAGTTGGCATGGTAACTCACCCTTCACCTTACTCCTCATGGGGCGTATGGCTTTTTCCTTGTCTTGGGCGGTTGAGAGATAGAACGGTTATAACAGAGCACCATTCACTTGTCCATTGTTTGACTTTTATTTTCCGGAGGTTTTCAAAATTTTTGAAATAAAAGCAAAGTTCCTCAAATGATGCTCTCGAATCACTCAACAAGTGTATATTCCTCACCAAGGCATTATTGTGTTGCCTCTTGTCATCCTACTTCTAAGGCTTGTATGTGGAGCTCAAGGTAGGGATGATATGAGGCATACTTGCATCACACATATTGCCGAACCAATGGATCCATGGAGAATGCAAGTCATACAACCTTGATCAAGATGTGCATAGTCTACACTGCTGAGTTATGTAAAAGCCGGTTTCATCCCTTGGTCATTATGGGGCAGTGTCATAGTCTACACTGAGAACAGTGAATTTCATCTCAGGAACGAGATCTATAGTAGCAAGGCGGTAACCGCACAGCATAAAGAACTCCCTAAGAGCATGGAGTGAATATCCTACTCATCATCCTTGAATTAGTAGCCAGCCCAAGCATTGCCGTGTACTTTGCAATATCCGAATGTGGGTCCGTTCAGTTGGAACACGACTTCAAAGCATTCTGACGAAGGTGGAGATAAGATTACCCGAATGATATAACACGGATAAATAAAAGGAATGAAGTTGGGATCAGAAATTAGTTGCATTGGTGGTGTGGGTAACCAAAGCTGGGTGCGCGTAAAGATATTGGTAAGGACAATCTCATGCGTGGCATCTGATGCAGTGATAAGGAACTCATTTGAGGAGATTTCCGAGTTGATCCAACTGTCCTATCTTTCAATTCGCTTATTGAATTTGTGGGCAAGGACGCATATCTTCAGCTGAGGAAATCTTCAGTGGGCTAAGAGATCCAGGGTTAATCCCTGATGTGGTCACATATAGAATATGAAAATCTCAGGATGCTGCGGCGATTCCGCTAGAGCTTTTGAGCTGCATGAAGAAATGTCAAGGTGCTCCTCAGAAAACTCGTAGAGTAGAATAGTCTCATTGGCCTTGCCTTCGTCAATGGGACAAACGCGGAAGTGTATGTGTTACAAGGCAACTTTGTGTCATATTTGTCATGGAAGTTCATGTCCCGAGTAATAACTGAGATGGGAGTCTTTTTCTGTCTTGAGGGTTTTATTTGAAATCCAAAGAGAAATGCCTCAACTTGATAAATTGACTTATTTCTCACAATTCTTCTGGTTATGCCTTCTCTTCTTTACTTTTTATATTCTATTTTTGAATAATAATAATGGAATACTTGGAATTAGCAGAATTCTCAAACTACGGAACCAACTGCTTTCGCACCGGGGGAACAAGATCCAGAGCAAGGACCCTAAGAATTTGGAAGATATCTCGAGAAAAGGTTTTAGCACCGGTCTATCATATATGTACTCCAGTTTATCCGAAGTATCCCAATGGTGTAAGACCGTCGACTATTTGGGAAAAAGTAGGAAAATCACTCTGATCTCTGATTTCGGAGAAATAAGTGGCTCACGAGGAATGGAGAGACAGATTCTCTATTTGATCTCGAAGTCCTCATATAACACTTCTTCCAGTCGGATCACTTGTTGGAAAAACATAATGCTCACACATGTTCCACACGGGCTTTTAAGCTTAACTAACGAAAGAAATCTTGAACCAGATCCTTCAAACCCATTCCCTTATAGGGCTGGGGCGGATCGTGCCTACTGCACCTTCACTAGGCGATTACTTTTGGACAAATCCTATCACAGTGGCAGGAAATTACCGGCCAATCTCCGGAGCAGTACATAAAAAAAGTGAAATCGTATACGAGGTCGAACTCATGCACTACCCCATACACATTTCTAAAATCATTAGATCTTCAATACATAGGGGACGCTCAAAGAACGGGAAAAATCCAGAATATTTTTCAATTTGCCATGCCAGAAGAAAGGCGAGACATTGCACAATTTATGGCTCGCGAGGGAGTTGGAAGCTCTCTTCTTAATACCTTTTTTGATAAAAATATTATAGCTGACCTCCCATTGGATCAGAATCATGAGCCGAAGCCGGCTCATGATTTCGATCTTAATAAGCCACCAGGGCTAGGCCAAGATCTCAATGAAAAGCCCCCGCTTGAGATGGATCAAAGCGGTGACGGCGGGGGTGATTAGATTAAGATGGTTTGTTTGTAGGTTTCTCATAGCAAATAGAGAAATCGAGGCCTCTACTTACCTAACGGGTAGGTAGGGGGAAAGAAGAGTGGGAATGCGGGCTTCTTTCACTTGAGTTTTGGTAGATCAGATCGCCCGGAGCAGTAGTAAGAGAAGTCAGAGCAAGACCGGTGTTGCAAGTGAGAACCAAGAAGATTTGGGACTTCCAAGAAGTTATGGAATTGGTTCACCGCTTTGACAGTAATAAGAATTAGCTTATGGGCTAGAACCTTCAGTCGCCGAAGTCAAGACTGATCGGATAAGAAAATCGGTAAGCACTTGACCCTCGCCGTTGGATAAGAAGCAAGCTGAAGAAGCTCCTAAGCGAGCAAGCGGAAGAGGAATCTGCATAAGCTCTTGGTCGTGAACTTCGAATTGCGGATCGGTATCGGCAGAAGCTGTAATACTCTTTCTCGAGTGTATCTGGCCCATCAGAGCATTTTGGAAGCTGGGTGAAGACTAATCTTGGTTTTAGAGCTCCAATAGAAGCATTCTTACCAGAACAAGAGTGGCAGTGTATATGGTGGTGGTGAGGTGGAAGAACTATATACTCCTTTTTAATTGTTCCATCTCTCTCTTTTTGAATTTTTGAGGAGGACATGGCTATCTTTCTTTCTTTCTTTTTCTCAACATTTTTCTTTCTTTTCTTCCCCATTTTTCCATCATGCTCTACTTTTGTATGAGCAGGGGGTTATTCTTTTTCTTTCTTTTGCAAAGCCATGTCTCCAATGATATATTTTGAGAGAGAGGTAACAATGAATTTTTGGAGTATTTATTTTGGTGGGAAGTGTGGTGGTATTGCTTAACTTCCAGTGTAGAAGTTTAGCATGCGAGGTGGAGTGTACGTAATCTTGATCAATGAGAGTATGACAAGCTTCTCACTAGGGTCACACAATTTTGATAAAGCTCAGTGCAATGACAAGCAGCATATGCGTAAGGTTTTGCAATGTAAGAGCAACATATGGCTTTGGTAGGAATTTTGATCATTGAGGAACATTATCATTTTTTTGTATTTTGTAAAATAAAACTCCGGAAGTCAAGTCGTACTTCGAACAAGATCATAGCAGCCCTATTTGTACCATATCATATCTCACAACAACTTAGACTTAGATCAAGCACTATGCAGCCCACAAGTTTCAAGTTCTAGGTAAGTATAAGCCAAAAATCTCAAAACTTGGGAGAGCACTAAGTTGTGACTAGGTACAAACGAGAGATAAAACAGAGCAACTATTCATCATCTCAACATAAGGAAGGCTAAACACTCATACTCGCATATAAAGAGAAACTAAGAAAAACTAGCAACCACACTAAAGACTATTTTTGTTGTTTTTAGTTTTGTCATTTTTATTTTATTTTCAGATTTATCATTTTTTTTGTATTTTTCATATAAGGTGCAAGAACAAGCAAACAAAAGAAATAAAAGGGTACAAGTTGCGATACATGATACCTTAGCGGGGGGTATGGCATCCCCCCCAAGCTTGTTCTTGCTCATGGGTAGCGTCGAGGATCGAACCCCGTGTGGCGAAAGTAAGCCAACATATCGGCATGGCCCTGCTGCGTCATGTTGGTGAGGTTGGTGAGCTGGGCGTTTGTGTTTTCTTGCCACTGGTGGGTCTGCAGGACGTGTTGATTGAGAGTGTACTCAACGTCCTCTCCTCGAGTCTCGATGCGTCCCATTTGCTCGGTAAGCGCATTCATTTGCTGCTCGAGATATGGATCACGAGCTGCAGACGAACGACGCCCACCGGCCCTCGGTGAGTAGGACGTCGAATCGGAGGCGATTTCCTCCCATTGTGCGCGGGGAGGGTGCGTCCATTGGGCTTGGCCCGCACCCTGCTGCGATGAGCCGCCGGCCTCAAACGGTGGTGGAGTGGTGTACCCACCGGGACCATACCCGGCGTGACCGTAACTTGGCCCATATGCATAGGCCATGGGCTGCGGTGCGGGCATCCCGGTGTCGGCGGTTGGCTCCGGCCTGCGCGTCCTCCTGCGAGAAGAAGTACTCCTGCGTGCAGCTTCCTCTTTTTGGAGAGGTGTGGTTAGGTTTTGACAACCATACAAACGAAGTTCCCGGTTAGGTAACGGGAATTCATTTGTATAACCGACATAATAAAATATGAGAGAATTATTTGGACCATGCTTAAGTGTATGACCTTGAATAAGATAATCCTCGGTGATGAGAGAGCGGGGTGTATCAATAAAAACAACATTAGCATCATGCAAAGCACCAACACCCGCAGCAATACGTGTAATTAACGAGGTGCACTCAATTGGTCCAGTCATTCTAAAATTCTCTAACCACTGAGCAATCATGAACATAACAGGAGCAATCTTTATTTTCTCAACCATAGCATAAAGAATTTTCAGATCATCCTCTCGCACATTCCTAATATCACTTCTAGGAAACAAAGTAATGCCAAGCCACATGTGCAACAAGCGCAAGGTAGAATGGTGAATGTGATTAGTTTGGGGTTTCTCACAAGTAGGAGATGCAGAAATTCTTTGCCAAAAAGCTAACTTTGAGTAACCCGGAATCGAACTATCAACATCAATGGTGCAGCGAGAATTAAAGCCGAGGCATTGACTAAGAATTTTCCATGTCAAATGATATTCCTCCCGGAAAAACCGAAAGGTAATACCGTCATCTACCATGCGTAGGGTGCATAAAAACTGTAGTGTAAGCAAACGGGAACTCTGCTCATCTACATATGCAAACTTATCCCACCCTATTGCTTTAAATACTCGAGAAAATTCAGCATCCATACCAATCTTTTGCAGCAGTTCGGGATCAAATGCTCGCGTAGGAGCTAATGTTCGGAGTCAGAGAGCTTCGTAGGCGCTTGTTGGTAGTTCTTACGTACAGAGATTAAATTCAGCTCCGCAAGCGCATGGACACCGTTGTAGCATTTCACCCAGGAGTATTCCAAGGGTATCGTATTTATATTTTCCACAGGGAAGCAGGGCTAAGAATATCATGAATCAACAAGGAAACATCTATTATTTATAACTTGCAGACTAGACCAAAGCAGTGATAAGGTATGTGATAAGTGTGGCACTCAGGAGAACATCCATCGATATAGATAACAAGGAGTTAGCATTTAGTCTGGGAGAACAACGAGAAGAAGGGTATCAGTCAGATCTACGAGCCAACCTGAACGTGGTGGATTGCATAGGATAGATAGGGCTGTCACCACCTACTACCTACCGCACATCCCGTGAGGTTGGGTGCAGATAAAGGATGCCTAGGGGTTAGCATTTAGTATTTCCTGATAGTCTACAACTACTTACTTAAGCTTTCATTACAGATACATTCAAGTGCATCGGGGCACGGATGTGCCAAAGTAATAAACTTGTTCTGTTCCTCGAACTACCACCGGGCATAATCTCAAAAGAACAGAGGCACAGAAGTGACCCACCCAACCAACAGAAAAAGATTAATACTCTGGGGAACCACCCGCTATAATTAAGACCCTGCTAGGTCCAACCCGGACGTGGTGGATTACAGAGACCGGTGACAAGCACTCGCGGCTACCATCCTCCGTGGGGTTGGGTGCAAACTCACGTCTAGAATAATTCCTTGAACCACACAAGCAACTATCCTAAATGATTTACCCTAAGCTTTTGGGGCAAACCACCCATGCATGATAAATCCAAACAAACCGCGCGAGGTCGTAACAATAAGGCGATTATATTGTCCCTACTGCCTAGCTCGACAATTCATTCAAACCTATCGTACACAGACATGGATCCAACACAAGAATTTCTCTATAACAATTACTTAAATAAATAAATATAAACTAAAAAGAAAACTAAATTAAATAAATAAGAAAATAAATAAGAAAATAATTATATTAATGAAAGTATAAAAGAAAAGATACAAGAGAACTTTACCCAAACTCCGAAGAGAACTCCGGAGCTCTGAGCGAAGCTCTCACTTCTACTCTAACTCCCATGACTAAAATACTAATCCTATTCTAAACTACACAAGTGGGATGATCTTCCATGAGAAAGAGCGTGACCCTACTTGGGGTCTTCTCTTCTCAAGTGTTTGGTGCAGGTTGGAGTGAGGGGAGGGGTCCTCTATTTATAGTGGAGTTGCCTTGGGAGAATGGAGAAGGTCTTGGAGCATTTCGTGGAATATTCCTTCTTGCCGATGTCCCCTTAGCTTGGCCGGTGAGTCAAGTGACTTGTGACCGCCTCTGAAACCGACTGGAGGAAGATTGAGGCGGTTGGAGTTTGGCTTAGTCCGGCCGGCCAGGTGTTTGGGCCGGCAGGCCTACTGTTTCCTCGTTTTCGTCCAATCTTGCGCGAGGCATAACTCCTGCTCCCGAACTCCGAATTGGGTGATCCAAAAGCCCATTTTGACTATCTCGACGAGGGCTTTGACATGGAGGGATCAAATTTGTCATTTGAAATATTATTTCTTGATGTCCAAGTCATTCCTTATTTCTTGCGTCGAATCTCGTCGAGATGTCGGAGCATAGTCTTGCTTTAACATGTGCGTTTGGATATTTGCTATTTCTCCATGATTGTAAGCACAATTACACCGATATTCCTATGTACCTTGCAAAACAAGATCTCATCCAAAACTTGTGGAACTTTATTAGTTTAATGCAAGAAAAATTGGTGTATACCTTTTATTCGCCGATAAGTTGACGGTCATTTTATGATTTAACGACCGTCAACAGCGCTCATCTCTTCGTCGCCCACCAAGTCCCTGGGCCCATCTTTCTATGGCGGTTGTAAACCGACCTCTGGAGGTCGGTTCCACCTGCAATTAATGCCACCGACCTAAGGAACCGCCTCCAGGAACCGACCTTCAAAGCTATAAATAAAGGGGTACCCCCTCCCCTTAGAAGACACACAACACAAGAGGCTCATTCCCTCCTCCACACATCCAGAGCTAGGGGCTCTCTAGTTAGGCTTAGGCTGAGTAGTGGGCTGCCCTTTTGGCTCCCAAGTCCCTTGGAGAGTTTGGGGTATATTCCCTTGTATCCTTTTACTCTCTTTGTAAGACTTATTTACTTATCAATGGAACATCGTTCTTGTAGTAGTTATGTGCTTATGCTAGTTCATCGTTCATCCTTGATCTTGGATGAACGTTCTTCGTTCGTTCATGTTCGTTCATCATTCGTTCATCGTTCATCGATGTTCGTTCATGATCGTTCATCGTTCGTTCGTCGTTCGTTCATACTCGATCATCGGTTAACGATGATCGTCCTTCATCGTTCATCGTTCGTCGCTCGTTCTTGAGCGACGAACGCCTATGCTTAACGTAGTGCTAGCTTTGATCCTTTGTCTAAGTAATCGCTCGCTGGATCTAGTTGTTCCTTTTGCTTAGTCATCGGGTCCATTGTCTTGCAAGAGTGCTCTAGGTTTATCGCCTTGCGAGGTGCCTCGAGGGATCTAGAGTTGTGGTTAGTTACGCTAGCATGGTGCTAGGGCTTCCTTTCCACCCTTGGATGCGTGTTCGTGCCCCACGGTTTGTAGAGGTAGGCGGCTGGTGGTGACAGCCCTGTCCGTCCCTTGTAATCCTCCACGTTCGGGTATGGCGTAGGAGTATATATGAAATGTCCGGAGATTGGGGCAGACTCTGATCGCTGGATCTCCCGATGATGGCTTGGCAGTAGAACAGCTTAGTCTTGGCTTATGTGCAGCTTAGGCTATAGGTAGATGCTACGCACGCTACTTGACGATGTACATTAGGAGTAGCAGTTCTTCTTACTTAACCTTAGTCTAGCTTAGAGCCGCCTCTCGCCTTTTATCAGAGAGTGGAAATGCCTGCTGTGTGTGTCGCACTATCCTCTATCCATTTATCGCCTTACCCCTGCATTTGGATATTGGTTATGATCTATCATTTGTAACACCATGAGTATAAGTACACACTTGTCAACTACGTCTTCCTTTGGGAAAATATAAATAACGATACCCTGGAATACTCTCGGGTGAAATGCTATAACGGGTTATCCGTGCGCTTGCGGATTATCTTTTATGATTGAATACTAATAATACATTTCTGGCACTCGTTGCCAGTTGTGGATTATTATGTATCTTAAGCAAGTAACTTAACCCCAGGTATTTCTGGCGCCAAACCGGGAATATTCACTCTAGGCCTAACCAGCCTAAGGTGGTGTTTTCTGTTTGGTGTAAGAAATACCAACAACCATGTGGTATTCTCTTGGCCTCACACCTTGGTAGTGTGATTATGGCAACATGGAGACTTTGGTCGCTCAATAGTGACGGAATCACCACCCTGTGGATAAAGTTATGTACCTCTGCAGAGAAGTAAAACTGTCATGACAGCCGTGCTCACGGTTAAGAGCGGCCTGGATCCTCACATGATTAGACATGGATGGTTTGGATGGTTCTAATTGGTAACCAGTTGGATGCTGCAAGAGGGTATCTTGTAGTATGGCTTTGGGTGGGTAACCCATTGCTATAAGTGGGTAACTTGTAGTGTCCCCTTTGATGGTAACTTTTGGGTGGGTTCCACACATCATCTAGTAAATAGGTGCTTTAATATTTGACTTAATTATAGTTGCTTTCTGCTTTGAACCATATGTTAGCCTTTCCTTTGTTTAAGCTTGCATGTCATATTTTCCTACACTTGCGGAGTATGATATGTACTCGCACTTGCTATTCCCCACTGTACATTAAAATGCTGCTCAGAGATTGAAGATTGCCTACTTTGGAGAATGATGGTGAAGACTAAGCTTGCGGAGCCCCCGGTCGATTGCCTGTGGTGTCATGGAGTCTTCCCCTAGCGTTGGTATTATTTAGTCCTTTGAGACATTTATTTTAATATTGTACTATACAATTATGACACTGGTTAATCTGTTTTACTATACTTTGTCCTATATGTATGTAACTTGGTCCTGGGCACATATATAGATGAGCACTTGGTTTTGTTCTTAAAACCGGGTGTGACAGATTGCTTCAAACAAGGCATTTTTAGCTTTAGCATTTGCCTTCGCAAGATTCACATCAAGAGTACCAATAGGAGTTCTTAGAGAGATACCGGAATTAATCACCTCCCATGCGATAGAATCGAGAGCCTCAAGGTAAGCTTGCATGCGAGCCTTCCAATAGACATAATCGGTCCCATCGAACGGGGGTGGTCCACTTCCTCCCGGCATCCTTACTCAAGGCGGTTAAGCCTTATTTGAGCAACGAGATTCTGATACCACTTGAAAGGATCAAGGGCACCGAGAGGGAGGTGAATCGGTGTCTCAATAATTTCTCCCAAACGTACTTGAGGTGTGAAGCAAGCTAGACTATATATGGTGATGACAAGAAGCTAGCAAGGCACGCACACAATCTAGTCTAGCAAGGAGCAACACCCTAACAAGCAATCCTACTAAGCAACAAGAGAACAACCTATCATGCAATTCTACTAGCACATAAAGATAAGTGCGGAAACGTAAAAGCTAGTAAGTAAAGGAGGTAGAGATAGGAATGCTCATGATGTTTTCCTGTGGTCTCGGAAGGATGGCGCCTTCCCCTATTCCACGTTGGGTCACTCACGTCGGAGTCTCGACCCCGTCCCTCCGCTCGAAGGCGATCCCTCCTAGAGCACACTTCACCCTCCGAGTGAAGTCGCGGGCACGTCCCGCCGGGCTCTCTCCCGGGTACTCTTCCAGAGGTAAGGCTCCGCACTTGATGTGTGCCAAAGGGCGCTCCACTAGTGATGCTTCTTTCGCACGGGAAGCTCCAAGACCGTGTACAAACTTATGCTGGCTTTCACAATCTCTTTTGACAGCTCAACACCGACGCCTAACCGGTCTAGGCCTTGCCATAGACCAAGAGTAACAGCTCAACTTGACTCAAGCACTCCCTAGCCTAGAGATCAATGGAGGTAACCAGCTATATATAGGCCTCCAACCTCAAACTAGCCGTTACCAAAAAGCAGTCTGTCGATACAGTCATCGTAGGAACCACCGTATCATACGGTGACTGGTCTGTGACCTGCCAGAGGAACTTCCTTCTCTGGACTTCATCTTCAGGGATCACCGTATCATACGGTGACCCCCACCATATCATATGGTAGCTTCATCTCTTCAGCTTCCAGCAACTGCCAACCCTCTGGAAATCATCCGGTGACCACCGTATCATACGGTGACCATCTCACCGTATCATACGGTGACTTCAGATCAATCCTGCCAGATCCTCTTCTTCTCTAGACTTTTCCTCGCAGTCACCGCATCATACGGTGACTGGCACCGTATCATACGGTGGCTTCACTTGAAGCTGATCTCGATCTTCTCCTCGATCCTTGACTCCAACTTCGTCCTTTTTGGTTTCTTCACTTCTTCTCTTCTACTTCAAGTGTCTGAGAGACTCACCATGCATCCAAAGATCTGTACACTATTGAGTACCTAAGAGAACCAACTTGAACCCTTTTGATAGTCTGGTTTTTCCTATAGACTCAAGCTAACATCTAACCAAGCAACACTCGCTTGGATCTAGTATGTCCTTAGCCTTGATCCGTCTCTTCTCCGAGACTCCATCAAGTCCGTTCTTGTGTTGATGAAGGCAACCAATCATCCTTGACAACTGAAATAGGGTGTGTTGGTGTACACCACCAACAGACGGAGCTTTCTTCACATGTGACAATGATAATCTACATGAGGATGTTAGTCACATACAAAGGGTCATCCAATCACCAAAGCATTCATACCTTTGGGGTTTCCAAACACTCCAATGGCCATGAAGCTTACAACGTCGGGACGGTAGAGGCATCTTCAGCGACATGGCGCTGGCGGATCTGAGTGCAGCTGCGCTGGTGAGCGCGCTGCCGCAGCAGGTGGAGGTGCCGGCCCCGGGGGCGCCCGCTCTCCGCAGTGTACCGGACCGCCTCTTCGCGCAATGGCTCTTGCTCCCCGACACCGGCGCGCTGGTGGGCAGCCTCGTGCAGAAGGCCAGGACGAGAGGCCCAGCGCGGTCGGAGGAGGCCAGTCAAACCGCTCCGCGTCGCCGCTCCGGCCACCGTGCGCCCCGCCAAGGAGGTCCTACCATAGGTACAATCCTCGAGATCCTTCGCACAATCTGAATGACATAGGCATTTACCAGATATAATAGCAATATACTATTACACATTCATTTTCTACTTGAGCTTATAGAGCACACTATACTCGTGATATAATAGCAATACTATTCATGTTTGCATTTACCAGATGGAGTGAAGATACAACAATTATCTGGCATCGTAATTTGTCAACAGGGAGTGCAATGTGATCATAGCAACTTGTTCGATAGTTGTTTGCGATATGGATGAGTTACTTATCCTTTGCCAAAGGTGTCGTGTTCTGTTAGAAGTTTTTCCAAAGCATGTTTGAAGTAGCCTTGCTTTATGTCTTTGTTTTGATCAAAACACGACTTTTCAGCTATCGGTTCGCTTGGCTGATGCTGATAGGACCGTTTTGGAAGGGACACTGGTATTCTTTAATTATCATTATGATCTTGTGCTCATAGAGATCGAGGTGCCCTTTCCTGTGCACTTGGCTTCTATTGGATCTTGCCCACAGTATGACCAGGAAATCTATGCATTGGCTAGAGGCGAAGAGTCTGAACTCATGGTTAGGCGTGGTAAAACTGATTGCCTTGGTTAATCGGACCATCTCGGGAGAGACTACTATGTCTCCATCAGCTGTGAAATATCACAGGTAATAAATTTATTACTATTTTCTCGTCATGTCGGTGCTTAATGTGTTGAGACTTAATGTGTTGAGACTTGAGAGGTGCTTCTATGCTTTCTGGAAAGAAAAAATCACGCATCACTTATGTAACGACACAGGAGGGCACTGGAGGACCTGTAGTTGACCTAAGGGTAGAACCATAGGGATGGCATTCAGTTTGAGCCCATACCCTGCTCTTCTCTCAATCATCACAATCAAAATATGCATAGACATGTGGCTACACTACAAGAAAAAGGCCTTCTAAGCACGTTTCTTTTGATGCGCTTTTATAAACGTCAATACACCAGCATTTCAAGACGCTTTTTGCCACGGTATTGAGATCGTGTCAACTCGACACGTTATTAGATACGCTTTAAACGTCAATAGCAAAATAAACATGTTTTTGACATGATTTTGATGTCAGTGGCCCTCTAAAGATGCTTGTTGACACGCATTGAAAAATTATATGATACTTGATGCGCTTTCATTTCGATGGTATCTCACGTAAACACGCTTATGACACGATATTGAAAACGTATCAAAATGATATGATATTAGCCACGCTTTAAACGCATGTAATCTCATCTAAAGACGCTTCTTGACATGCTATTTAGAATGCTAGAGACGTAAAACCATTTAGATAGCATGAGTTAAAAGAAATACATATCTTACTCTAGCCATAGTTGCACATGAGATGAGTTGCTTAAGTGAGTTTGTTAGAAACGAAGAGGTCATGGGTTCAAGTCCTGCGAATTGCGTGAATAATACTTCCTATCAGCATGAAGAATAAAATATGTTTTTTATGCAATGTTCTAAATAGCAACGCTTTAAAACGTTTTTAAATTAATAGATACGTGACATCAATGTAGCTACAAAAGCGTTTATAAGTCTATAGATACGTATCAAGCGTAGCTATGAATCGTGTTATATCCGCTAGACACGCTTTTAAAATGCATCTCTACAGGCATATGACATGGCACGTGCGGAGACGCCCCCAACACGCTTTCTGAAAACGCATCTATTTTCCAGTAGAGATGAAATAAACGTATCTAACATATAAATAAAACGTATCTATAGGGGTGTTTTTCTTGTAGTGCTACAGTTTGGGTCTGTTAAGTTTTTCATTTTTGCCCTGTCTAAATGGATTGAAGTGTGAATTATTGTTATGTTTGTTGAAGTCCACTGCTGCAATGTAGTTGAACTCAACTATCCTCTATTTATTTAGTAGAAAAATACGTTATTGTATTTATTGAACTTTCCCTTCAAAAATATCTATTGAATTTCAGAAGTGGAAAACTTCACACAAATTATTGGTATTCTCCAAGGTGGGGTGACAATAACTCAAGAGGGTAGCATTAGTAGTATTAAATAGAAAAGCAGCTTGCTTAGACAAATTCAGATCAATGCACCTATCAAAGCCGTCGATTATAATGTAGTAATATGAGGTGCATACACATTGTATGAAGTGCAGGAACAATCAACTGTATGAGAGTTACTGAACTTCTCATCTATTGGGAGCTGTTGCTCCTTGTAGTCACAACGCAAGGAATGACAAACTAGGTTTAGTAGTGTATATTTACATTATCTACAACTATTTTAGAGACTAATTTATATTCTAAGTCAATTCGTTAATTGAGAGGTGAAGGCATGGTATTTAAGCGTTGTTTGTAGTTCAAATTTATTTGTTTGATTGTCTACATCCAGACATCTTTCAGTTGAATTGCTTGCCCCCTGCACGGCTTGAGCTTAAGGTCACCACAGGTGTTGGATTTACAACTTCAGGAAGAGGTCTATAGATGCTACGGCATCAACACTGGTTTCATAGTTGACAAGATATGACTTCTTTTGTGCATTGTCAATGCGGTATTATCTTATTAACCCTTTGATATCTCTTAGGTTTCATATGGCTCTGCTGCTGAGAATCTAGGGATTGAACATGGAGATGTGATCTGTTCATTCGATGATGTTTGGGCTCCAACTTCACCTCAGGTGAATTTAATATGCATGCCATTTTCTTGTATATATTGTCTCTCTATGCTTAGTTGTGCATTCCTAAACATGGTTAAAACTTAAATGGCAGCTGGAAGATTATTTACTAAATCTAGGTAGGATGTTCGTGGAAAATCCAAATTCCACGTTTGAATCAAAGGTACTTTTGAAAGTATTTACTGTATAAGAAACATAGAACTCGGTATTGAATGGTGGGAAAATACTCGCTGCCCATACAGGCAGCTGCATAGACGCCCCAATTCTTGTTTGACCTCTGCACCCTGCCATAACGATACATAATTGTTCAATACAGGTTATTTCCTAGAGTCTTGCACAGTAGCCTCTCTTTGATTACTCTGAACTTGAGATTGGAAGCACACCTGTTTACTGTTATGGTTCTATACTTTACTTTTTTCAGGTGACTCACGCATTGGCAACTGCAGGTCTTGAATCTTCAACCCTTATTGTGGGCATTGATTTTACAAAAAGCAATGAATGGACAGGTTAGCAGATGATATTTCCACCTTTGACTTTGGATGCAAATCTGTGCTTTTTCTTATATATCTGTGTGCTGCACTGATGCTTCATGCTTACTAAAGATGCTAGACTACTTCTTTGATTTGTGGTACCTAGCTTTCGTCAAGAATTTTGGCATAAATTATAATATCTGATACCTGCTTGATTCATATTCATTTTTCCCTGAATAACTAATCTGAACTCCATTTTTTTATATGTTAAATTTTGACTAATAGACCACACGTCTACAATCAGTTGAAACTGAGGCACACAGGATGCTAGAAGTTATTTCTTGGTGTTGGGACTGATGCAGAGAAGAGCGAACACTAACAAACAAAGGACTCCGTGGAGCTGTTTCCTCAAAGAGCCTGGTAGTATGCGCTTCCTTTAATACAATGCTTGCAATGAAAAAAATATGGCTAAGTGATTCTGTTTAGCTGATATCAATATTGTGTTTGTGAAATACTTGACTGAAAAAAGAAAAGGCAAAATCAACAAGATATAGTGTTAATAGGTTTTACTCGAGGACTACCAGACGACGGGTACAAGGCTTGTGCTTATGATAGTAGTTCAGGGCGAGGAGAGTACGAGTTCTCAAGGCTGCAGGTGTTTATTTTTTGTCATACTCTGTGTAACATCCCCACCCTAAATAAACCCTAATAAACATACTAATGGCACAGTTAGTCCCAATTAATCAAAGCATTCAAAGTTTGGATGGAAATTGGAATGAAATCACATAAGACAAAAAAAAAATGAGAAATCAAGTACTTGAATTTCTGCACCAAATTTTTCATAACAATGGGGCCCTCTGATTTTTTCTTGGATTACATATATCAAGATGGAATTTTGGAGAATTTCTCGGATTTTTTCTGATGAAGGGAAGGTGCTTAAATAATTCAAAGACCGTTTATCCAAATTCTGTCTTAACAGAATTTTTATTCAAAATCCAATCCGAATTTGGAAAATCCCAATAAGAGAAATGGTTCCTTCTAGTGAGATCTTTCAGGAGTGAATTTCTCAGATTTTTTTTGGAGCACAGTAGAGTTAGGTTTCAATTCTTTCAAACCAGCACGTGGAGAAATTCAATTGAAAAACTCGAATTTGGTAGTGGGACCCGCTCGTCATCCTCTCCACCTCCCTCCACCTGCTCTGCTCCGCCATTCCGCTCGCTGTAGCTCGTCGTGCCGTCGTCTCAGCTCCAGCAACGAGCTCGTGTGCACCTGGCGTCCACCGCCATCAAGCCGCGCACCTGCTTCACCGACTCCCTCTCTCGTTGCTTCTCGCATTTTCGCGCATCAGCTCAACCCTAGCCGCCCTTGCCGCCCTCCACTCGAGCTCGAGCTCGCCGCCGCCTCGCCACCCCTCTGAGCTCGACTCCAGTTGCAAACCTGTGCGCAAGAGACCCACCTAACCCCTCGGCAACACAAACACCAAGTCCCTTCGTCCTCGTGCGAGATCGAGGAAGCATTTTGACCATGGCCGCCGGGTGATAGTCGCAGAGTGCATCGTCGATTCCTCCTACCACGGTGAGGCCTCCTTCGATTCCTCGCACGTGTGGATTCTACACTTCCTGGCGCACGTCTCTAACTTGATATCGTCCGAGCGCCGAGCTCGCCGGAAAAAGGGTCTTCTTCCCCGCCGCCGGCCGCCACCTCGCCGCTCCTCCGGTGAACTCCACCTTCCGGCTCTCCTCCACGACAAGATCTCCCAGGGTGAGCTTCGCCTTGGCTCGTAGATGCTCATGCTCTCGCAAGTTAAGGTCGCCGGCACCCTTTTCGCCGGAACGCCACCGCGCCATGGCCGCCGCCGCCCCCTCTCGCCGCCGGCACACCTTCGCTTGTCGCGCACGTGAACACGCTAGTGCTCCTAGGTCGCCTCGTCACGCTCGTCGTGTTGGTCCCCTCGCTGGCCCCTATCTCGCCGCCGTTCGCCGGGAATGCGGCCATGCCGCCGCCGCGCCGCGCGCGCACGCCGCCGCGCACCGGCACTGCTACAGTGCCAGGCCTTTTCCTTTTTCTTGTTTTTCTCTGGATTTTAGCAGATCTGGTAAATTCGCTAGAAAATAAAATAAAAATCGGGAAAATACAAACTAAATTTTGTTGCAATTCTTGCGAGCAGATCTAGCCATTGGTTCAAGAACTTCATCAAGACTCACAATAAATAATTTTATAAAATTCAGAAAATGGAAAACATAAATAGATTTTTCCAGGATTTTCTGTACATGGAAAAATTCCAATTTTTGGTGTGAATGCATCTCATGTCATCCCTGCACTGTTCACCAAGTGGCATCTTAGAAACAATTATACTTTTGCAGAAATTACAGTTATAAGCTTTTCCTTGTTTCTTTTTTAGTATTTTATTCTTACATGCTTTTAATCTAATTTTTGGATATGTCACTGTTCATAGTAGTGCTATTTTAGGAAAAATGCAAAGGAAAAATTTTGACTTCCAGAACCATGTTAATAAAAAATTCGAAATAAAATTTGTGGTTTCGACACTTTAAAACCCTAGAAGCTTGTCGCCTTTTTGAAAATATTTCAAATGCAAGAATCTTGAAACCTTCTTGATGTTTGTTTCTAAGCATCACAGCAGCACCCTCACCATGTCACTTCATCACTTCTTTTGACAAGTTTTCATTTATACATTGCATCCTATTATTATTCTTGCATCGCATCATTATAGGAACCGACGCCGGAATCGAGGACGTGGTGATCGAGGCCGAGGAGACCGGCGCTGACCTGAACACTCTTGTTTGCACTGACCACCAGGCCCAAGGCAAGCCCCGGTGCACTCCTATGTTTGCAAGTGTTTACTTTTATCACCTGTATTCGGGTCGTGATATGTGCATTAGGTTTAGGAGTTGTTTTGGAACCGTAGATGCATTACTGATATGTACCTATGGGAGGGTTCAGTTCTGTACAGCCACTCGGTAGAGCTTGCTATGCGTAATGTCGAGTCTCCGGTAGCAAAATCGGGTGGTATGGAGACCGCTCGATTTAAGTGGGATCGGGTTACTTTTTGTTCTCACATGATATGATAATGAAAATGAGACCGAACGGGGAAGTTCATGTGTAGGTTGAGGTGGCAAGGTTATCTTGTTCGCCATAGCCCCGTTTGTGTCGGTTGAGGACCGATCGTTGTGGACCCGTTGAGCAAGTTTGAACGTACCGGATGCATGCTAGTGATATGGGCACTAGTAAACCGATGTAGTTCGATTACTGTATTGTTGGACGGGGCCCCCCCTCTCTTCTGGTGATGAAGATGGTCACGGTGGTTCACGGGTATGTGTAGGAAGGGAGGGCACACGGGCTAACCACGGATAGCTCCGGCGTGGGTATCGCGTGGAGGACGTGTGTCCGGGAGAGGGGAACTTGGACCGGCTTTACGGGGTCTTGCGAAAGGTTGCCGTGCGTGACTCTTTTGAGTGTGCGTACGTCGTGTTGTTCGGGTTTCGCCTGCAGGTGTAAATCGATTCGAATCGCCGTCCCTCGCGGTTATTGAGTACCACTTGTGATCGCTGCCACATCGTAGTAAGAAGTGCACATGTATATGGATATATTGCTGTTTTGTACCTTAATCATTTGCTTGCAACCTTGTATGTATTAGTATAGGTTGCTAATATTTATATTTATGCAAGAACCCTTGTAATTTGGCTAAAACTTGAAAATAAGGATCAATTATTAGTGCTGCTTTGGCAATTAATTTCCAGCACCTTGGTCAGCCCCCTGCATGCTAGGAGTCGGCCTTAGAAGGCCATTTTGACGGGTAAGACTTGCTGAGTATTAGTTGCTCAGGGCTTCCGTTGAAATCTTTTTGCAGGTAATCCAAATCCCGAGTTTTGTGACTGCTGTGGCAAGGTGGTGTGGGAGGGCGAACCACCCAAGGACTGGTCCATTGAGTGGGTTCCCGCCTCTCCTAACCAGGAGCAGGGTGAGTGAAATCGTGTCTACGGGCCGGACATGATTTCATGTAGATATGTATCGTCGAGTTTATCGCTTCCGCTACGTTTGTATTCTATAAAACGAATTTCGAACTCTTTATGTATTGTAAACTCTCACCTTAAGAACTTGCACTCTTTATGTACCTAAGTGTGGAACTAAGTTGTAATAATTAAATCATGTTAAACTCTATTTTATTATGCTTATGTGTGTGGTCATTTGGATGCTTGCTTCGCCAAGCATCACCCGATCTCGATCCTTACTAGCTAAGCCCTCATTATTGAGGCGGGATGCTACACTCTGCATTTGTAATGTTCACTTGGGTCGTTGTGACAGCCACAACAGGAGCTTTGGTCGTGATCGTGAGATGGGTACGGCTCCATGCTGAGGTTTTTGGGCACAACAGAGTGATGGTATTGGTGGCTGCAGTAGCTAAAAAAAAAAGGGAGTGATGGTGGCTGACTGACTGACATGCCTCTACATTTTTGTGAGGCATGTAAATTTTCTCTTATGGTGAATGTAAAGGAATACAACTTTGTCATTGTAAATATTTTCAGTATTTGTTTATCTTGATCGCATTGGAATCTTAATCAGAAATGTTAATGCTGGAAACACTTCCTGTTGGATATACTCACTGTTAACTTCCATAACATAATGTAGACGTGACGTGCCCACTACACCATGACAGACATTTGCCAACACCTACTACTGTCGGCATTGGGTACTTTTTCCGACACTTCAACTGTAGGCAAAGGTTTTGCCGACACATAGAAAACAGTCGCCTTAGAAGCAGTCGGCAAAAGTTTTCCCGACAGTTAATACCTACGCCGACAGTTCACCTGTAGGTAAAAAGGCAACCTACGCCGACAGTTCAGACCTACGCCGACAGTTAACCTTTGCCGACAGTTAACCTTTGCCGACAGTTACAAACCTTTGCCGACAGTTGCCTTGTTACCAAAAATGTCATGGCACCATAATAGCTATGTGGCCATTTGTTGCCATAGAACTGTCGGCAAAAGGTTTTGGTGCTACAGTACAAATGTACCAGCCATTTATATTGGGCAAACTTGCCAGACACCATAGTTTACACAACTGAACTTCAAATCAATATAGATGTCAAATAAAGGTCCACAAGCAACAGGTAACCATAGATAAATTAGCCATCATCCATCACAAGTCACAATACAGAAAATGTGTTGGAATAAAATCCTAACAAACATGCAACCTAGAAGTTGCACAAAGATGTATTGACAGTACAACCAAATTCATTTGCTGCCCAAAAGATTGTTCCTACAATGTTGTCACTTCATAACACTGCAAACTCCGTTTGCTGCCCAAAAGGTTGCTGCACCAAAGGTTGTCCCTCCAAAATGCTGCAAACACCATTTGCCTCCAAGACGATTATTTTCCAAGCAGAAAAACATTGATTTTTTTAGTGCAACATAGAACTATTAGTTATGTCATGTTGTTTTGATGGCTGGACAGCTATACAGTATTGAATACATTAGCCATGCATGAAACCGAATGCTAAAAGAATGCCAAAATAGATTACTTGAAGAGTTACTTGGACAACAATAGAATGCTAAAAAGATTACTTGAACAACTCTTAACTTTCAGCACTTGTAATCAGTACCTTCAATTAGGATGGTCTTGTTCCAGAACCACGAGTTCAGTCTGCATAGCTTGCTAGACTAGCATATACTTGTTCTGCGGAGGGCTCTTTGACTACACAGATTTACCATATGACTAAACAATAACATAAGCATGGTTGTTCAGAATAGAAGAAACCATACCAGCAGCGTTTTGACTGCCTCGATTACTTCTTATCATCCTTCATATAGGCCATTCTGTCCTTGCAATTATATCATCCTTCCTGGTAGGTCCCATAATATTCTTCTTTATATTAAAGAATGGTAGCACCTGACATCATGCACCATGAAGACAAAAGAAAAGGAAGATCAATTTGTCTGTCATTAGCAAGAAACAACGTGCACAGTCCTAAATACACAAGAAAAGGACAGACCCATGCACTGAGATTCATTTCAATGATAAAATTGTAAAAGTTCTATATATGCCGAACCTTATCAATGATTTTGTGACTACTTAGTAGAATCCACAGGTTAAGGTTCCATAAACATTTCTGTAGATCACTTCTCAAACACTTGTCGAATTTTTCGGTACCTGAATATGTCAAGAAATAATTATTAGGACTGCATCACATGATAAGTGTCTTGAGTTCAGTAATTGCAATAGCCGTCAACTGATTACTTGAACTGAATACTATATTTTGCTATGCTGAGGTAAACCTATACTATATTTTAACATGAATGAAGTAAATATCAGAGCATAGAAATTTGTCATGGTTCCTTAGCTGGAAACAAGGCTGACTATATTTTACTGACAATTGATAAAAAACGCATATACAATAGAAATGATAACGAGGTACTGAACATGCGTACAGATCTCAATGAGTGAAAATAAAAGAAAATTGATCCGCTCTAGCTACTGCACAAGAGCTCTAGACCCCATAGCACTTCAAATCTATACCAGGTGCCTCAAGTACCTAAGAAGAAAGGTCATTATTTTCAAAGCATATGAGGTTGTGCAATGAAATAGCTAGTGAGAAGCAATTGATGACCCTTGGTAAAATAATGTGACAGGCATACACCTTCCATATTTCAGCAATCTTTTTTTTTTTTTTTTTGCTTTCTACATTCCAACTTTTCAATCAAATACAATTTGGAATGGAAATCAACCTGAACATTGACATGAAACAAACTGAACAGTCTAGTTACTGCTACTCCTAGATGCAAACTGACCTACGCATAGCTGCAAGCTCCTAAGACGCAGGTCTGCTAGAGGCAAGAGCCAAAGAGATTAGAGGTGTACCTGTAGTTGGAGAGAACGACCGGATCACGCACATCTTTGTTCGATCTGCTCCTGCCTCTGGCAAATGTAGCTCGCGTTTGCGACAGTCCGAAGATCCAGCAGGGCCAAGCCGTGCAGGAGCTGGAGGATGGAGGGCGGTGGGGTGCCCGCCGTCAAGGCCCGCGGCGCACTGCCGACGCCGTGAGGTTCTGCCACCGCTGGTTGCTGAAGTGTTGCCGATGGAGACGCAGATCGGGGCGCCGGGATTCCGGCGAGCGGCAGCTAATGCGACGCAGATCGGAGCGGCGGACACTGGCGAGTAGCAGTGGGTGGGGACGCGGATCGGGGCGGCGCCGCTCAGGCGAGCGGCAGCCTACGACGATGTAGATCGGGGCGGTGCAGCGGTGGTGCTCTGCTTTCGTCTGTGGCGGCTGGTGCGGTGGAGGCGTTTGGAGAGCGACGCGAGGGGTCGTCTAGGGTTGCGATTGGGCTGCGTTGGGCTTTGGCCTGCTAAGTGAACCGGTACATGGGCTATTCCGACACTTAGCCTGTTGCTCCCCATGCTACGCCGACACATACATTGTGGTTGAACCTACGCCGACAGTTTTTAAGTTGGAAGGAGCAACGCCGACAGTTTAATTGTTGGCTCATGAAACTATTTCCGACAGTTAAGCTGATGATGAAGGTTTGCACATTTGCCAACTGATCATAAGTCAAGGAAAGATGACTTTTGCCAACACTTCACCGTAGGCAAATGTAGGATATGGTGTAGTGGCCATAGTTTTTTGATGACAATGGTTGTATCTTTTAAATATTTCAGGAACCGCAAGATGTGAGGACTTTATGTGTCTAAATTAAACATTTGTTGAATCTATTGTGTCCCAATTCAAATTGTTGGACAATTTCGAGAATGGTTGTTTGAGTTCATATTATCATGTTATAGATATTGTCTGGTACATTGTTAAAAAGTTTGTCAAACATAAAGTTACAACAAATATAATATGGCTGTACTAAAACAATATTGAGGGATTTTTTTCGATCAGCCCGTGGCAACGCACGGGCACTTTTGCTAGTTTGTTATATTTCGCAAGCCTATAATTTATTTTCTTGTTCATACACAATGTTCCATTATACCATTTGCATTGTTCTACTAGTACAACAATAAATAAAAAGGAATAAAGAAAGGAAGAGAATAAAAAGGTCAATATTTTTTATATTTTTTTAAGAAATCATGATAGAAATATACAAGATTTGAAGAAATAGGAAATAGAAAAAAAGATTACAATCACAACAAAGCATAAAGAAAAAAGAAAATCCTGAGCTGACACACGTTACTTGGGCCGATTCTGACTGCCAATTTCACAGTTCATTTTGTGCTAACTTTTAGGAAGAAGTCTGTTTGACCTCCCTCAACTATCATAGGAGTTGCAATTTTTCCCCCGAACTACAAAACCGGGTAACCAGACTCCCTCAACTCCTTCTGTCGCTTCAATTTACCTCCCTCGGCGGTTTTGTAAGCGGTTTTGTCCGACGTGGCATGTGTGGGACCCACATGTCAGTGACACGTCATTTTTCTTGTTCTTTTTCTTTTTTTCCCTTCCTGCTGAACAACAGCCTTGCCTGGCATTTCCTCCAGCTCGTCGTTCGTCGCCGTCCACCTGCACTCCGGCCGAGCCACTCCACCCCAAGCTTCACCGAGACTCGCTAGACCTCCATCTCACCATACCACCTCACCATGCCCCATCTTTCGCCGTGAGCCGCGGGAATCGCGCACAACTTTGCCAAGTCCGGCCGTGTGGCCTCCTCCGACCTCGCCGTCGATTCGGCGTTGTCCGGTGAGTCTCCGGCCGATTCCTCGCACTGGAAGCTCCTAAGCAAAGCCGCGCACCTCCCTAATCTCTTCATTCTCCGTTTCCCAGCAGCGCAAGGCTGCCACGGAAGTTTTCCCCGCCGCCGTCGTCCACCTCCACATCAACGACCATCCTCCGGCCGTCCTCCATGTCGATGTGTATGCGAAGCGGTCCGCCCCAGCTAGTTGAAGCCTGTGCTCGCGCCATCTCCGCCGGACGCCCTTGCCGTCGACTGGAACACCGTCGTGCCACCCCTCCATTGTGCCGCCTCTCGTCGCCGACACCCTTCAAAACCTCTTCGTCGTGCTCAAGCCCCTGTTCCAGGTTCGCCCCTCTCGCCTCGTCGTGGTACCAGTGGCTCCTCGCCGTGTTCGCGCTCCATTTCGTAGAAACACGCGCCATGCCACCATCGCCTCGATAGCGCGCTGGCATGCCCGTGCGCCCATGGCGGCGCGCGCAGTTGGTGACTGTGGCGACGTCCGGACCGCCGTTGCCGGTGCTGGTGATGACGAAGACGCCTAACATGACGATGGAGAAGCTCCCGACGACGGTGTGGTGGTTCACAGAGGCTGGACGAGGAGCTGCGTCTAAAGTGTTTGATGTAATGCTGCTTTGGGACTAGCAGGAGGAGGAAGAGAGAGAAAATGAGAGGGAGGAGAGAAGGTGACATGGCACTGACATGTGGGTCCCAGACATGCAACGTCAGACAAAACCGCTTACAAAACCGCCGAAGGAGGTAAATGAAGCGACAGAAGGAGTCGAGGGAGTCTAGTTACCCAGTTTTGTAGTTCGGGGAAAAAGTTGCAACTCCTATCATAGTTGAGGGAGGTCAAACGGACTTATTCCTCTAACTTTTACAGACTCACTGTTGGGCCTTGTACGAACGCAAATGAGACGGTGCGGTCACTTTTCCGGGCTGCGGCATCCCCCGGGCAGTCCAGTCCACTTTTACACACTATATTATATCGGCTCGGGTTCGTGGTGCGGTCACGCGAGCTTCTGGTTCTCAAGCGCCGTTCCTAACCCTAGAGGGAAGATATTTTGCGGCGATGTCGGAGAATACCTGCAGCGAAACCGTGACCATGCGGATCGGCCGCCTAACCCTGCAAGACTCACCGGACGTTCCGGCTGGCGTCGCCGACGGGGACATCGCCGGTTACCCCACAATCCTAATCGAAGCCGCCAAATGCTCCACTAGGCGATTTACGGCCACGCTGGTGGAAATGTTCAAGGATCCTGGTAAGTAAATGTTTTTGCTCACTTTTTATTCAACTAGCAATTTTAGGATAGTGATTTGAGATGGGGTTAGCATGTGGGATTGCCTTACTCCGGCGGCTTTAGAGGGATGGCAGGGCGGTCGGTCAGACTGGCGGCAGTGGCGTCTTTGGACCGGCGGTTGTCACAGTGAGACGTCGGGCTCGGAGGACGTTGGTAGGTAGTATTCGTCGGTGCTCAACTGATTAGTTCCACCGGAGGCGGCCAGGGCGGAGGTTTAGGAGAGGCACACGGGCGACTAAGGCGGCTGGCGCCGTGGAAGAAGGGAAGGGGATCGTCTGGGCAGTGGGCTTCGTCTCTGGCCACACCGTACTGGTGAAGCCGTTGAAGCCGCGGCATTAGGTCTGTTGGTAGCGGGGGTTTGGGAGCGTCAAGATAATGGAGAGAAGGAAGAGGGAATTAGTAAGATTGAGGCTATCTGGACAGTTGGGTGATACGCATATAATGGTCCAAAATTTGATGGAATCTATCAACCAAATTTTGAGAAGCTGCTTTTGCCTCTGATGCCCTTCGTTTTTTGTTAATTAATTGTGTGTATGCAGCCTGTGATTGAATTTGCTGCTATCATCTCACCTAGTTTGTCTCTACTCTAATTGATCTTTTCTTTTGACGCTCTCTAAATTTGTTCTGTTTTCTGAATGGTTAAACCACAGATTCATGGGGATGGAACAGGCTACTTCCTTACGATGTATTTGATTATGATGACCTGCCTTTGTACCAGAGCTACCTTGAGAAGTTTTACGAAGCCAACAAACATTCTGCTGCTTCTGCTGCTGATGCTGTCATGACAGTTCGTTACTCAACTTCTTATTTCTTTCATGCTTTTGTGCTATATAAAAATTGCTTGAAATTTGTGTAAGCTTCTGTTGAAGGAATAGCCCTATGCTATCATTTCAAGATTTGCTATAAGTTTCATGACTTTGTTTGAAAAATTAGACAGTTTCTATTAGACATGGACCATATGATTTTATTATAAGTAGACAAATGAAGTGCAATTTCAGTTCCTTACATCCTAGTAAGTAGCACAAATAATTAAGAACTGTTGACAACTTACTAAATAAGTAGATGCTTCATGTAATTTGCATTAAACGTACACATTGTTTTTTGTTAACTAATGCCCTGCTAAGCTAAGTTATTCAGTGTGTATGCACAATTCAATTAAGGACTAGTAGAGACTTAAACAAGCACACCAATTATCACTTTGTAGTGTTAGTCTTGAATTCTTGATTTGAATTGATTGTGTAAGTTGTTTTTTTTCCCCTTACAAGTGTATGCAAAAGGAGAACCGTTTGAGGTCGATATGGCCGTCTTCAAAGTTTCATGCCACCTCTTATGATCACATTCTGAGCAACGACATCCTTGAGTGTATGTTACGGCATCAGGGTAACAAAGGAGGCCAATCAGTATCTCCCTTTATTGCTGTTGCTGCTGCAGTATGTGTCTCTCTTCCAAATAAACAAGTAGCCATTCAGTATTAGTGTTACCTAAATTGAGTTTGCTTATAAGTTATAATATAATGAGTCTCACTTGTTTCTTTATGTTGATCATTTGCAAAAACTTTCAAGTGTATTGGAGAGGAGGCAGAGCTGCTGATGAACTGGATCATTCAGGAGGCCCGTATTCCCTTGGAGGAACGTCTCCTGAACCGAAATATTCGGCAGCGTGCCTTGGAAATTGCGATGATTGAAGGGTGTGATTGGTCTTCTGATGTTGCTGCTGTTCTTCTGGTAGGTGTATGCTTCACTAAATTTGCTGTTCTTTGGGCGTTGTCTCACATGATTTTGACATAGTATTTTGCATGATCTGCAAAAACAATGAGCATGATCTCAAAGGAGGCCCAGTTGTTCTGTGCGAATATGGGACGTGCTGGTTTTGACTCCTATACCTCCACACTTATCCGTGGGTATGGCTTTGAATTCTTGTCCTACAAACTAGATGAATACGCTTTAGGTTCTGACATGTCTGAAGGAAGTGATGAAACGGCTAAAGTTGATGGGAATGTGGATGCTGCAGCAAATATGGTATGTTGTAAAAAATATGCTCTTAATATGCACATATTATTAATGATTATTATTTTCGTTACATGCTGCAATTGACAGGTGGTATTGTTTTTAGTTAGTCCAGTAGATTCAAATCCGTTTTACGCATAGTGATACGAGTACCCTGGCTTAACATTGATAAATTGTACTTGGAATCATATAGCATGTCATCAACTTTGTAAAGAAGCTGGAGGTCGTGTCTCACCACGAATTAGGTTAAATTTGGAGAAACAATGACAAATTGTCTTCTGTTTGATCCCCTAATGTCTTGCATGTGTTTCTCCTTCTGAAGCAGGACATCCAGTAATAGCTGATCACATGGCTGTGGATATTTCAAGATGGATGAAGGTAAAAATGTGGAAGAAACTGTTGTGCGACATTTGATTAGACAACTTCAGTTTGTATGGTTTTTTTGACTTTTAATGCTGTTTCGTTGATGCCAGAGTTGTTCCAGAAAAATTCATCTCGCTCATGTAGGGATGATGAAGGGGAAATGACTACGTTTTGAGAAGAACGGAACCCATTGTCAATGTCTTTCTTTTATTTTGCAATCAGGTTGTGGACCATTGGTGCCTCGTTGGGACTGTAAACTGCTTGATATTATGCATAATGTGTGCAATGTTATGATGTCTGTAGGAAAACCGAAGACGTTGCTTAATTAAAAGTTATATTGTTGCTTGCCATGACTGAATACATGGCTCGGCTCAAATAGGAATAAAAAAATTTCATGCATTTCAGAAATGTTGCAAGCCAATATATTTGTGCATGATGTGCCAATTCCCAATTGCCATGCAATGTTTGCCGGTGGTACTGATGTTAAATGGCAATGTAGGAATACCATAACTACTAGTTATTGTGCCCGCAAATATTTTCTGACATGTATAGTTTGATGTGGTTATTTGACAATTGACATCATAGTAAAAATGATTATTTTGTTATAATACTGTTCGAATAATGACATTAAAAAATGATTGACACTTTAGCATGCGTAAATCCTCCACAACTTGTATGCTAATCTCTCAGTCAGAATATTTGGCATTCTCGTTATATACTAGGTTCACAGAAGATCGTATGAATTTGGACTAGCACCTGTTCAAGATCCATAGTGATCACTTTTGTATCTATGTAATTTCACCACTGATAGTTGCCCTGAAATATCATTTTTGAATAACCACTTGATGATTTTAGAATAAGATCGGATAACAAAATCCAATATCGATTCCATATGTAGGATAGAAGTTCTGGATTGGAAAGGTGTAACAGTTGCATCAGATGATGTTGTCTCTGATAGTGTCAGTGTCTTATAGTATAGCCCGATGTGCGCTTTGTTGCTTTTTGCTGGGCCTGCACGGCAGTTGCTCTGTGTTGTGATATGTCCAGGCAATCACATGCGGGCTGCTAGCAGTTGTCATCGAATGAGAGCTCGCCTAAGTTGAGCCGCATGGCAACACTCTACAGATGAGACAGAGAGGTTGAATCTCAAGATAATTGTTGTAAAGTAAATCAAGAGAATGAATAATGATTCAATCGTGGTCTTTCATTGATGGGATTGTGTACAATATATACTCCGTCAACAGTCGCGATGGCGCCTGTTCGGCGATGTCGATGGCCGAACAGACGCCCCGCTGGGGTGACGGTTCCCAGGAATGACGCCCTCTGGGCAATACAAGATTATCCACTAATGATGTGATTATCTGTTAAGTGATCATTAACAGAATGTTTCGCAACACTCCCTCTTGATCAATTAATCCTTGTCGTCTTGCACAATGAAAGATGATTACTCCTCCAAAAACTCTGTGGGAAAAATATGAGGAGAACGTAATGTTGCAAAAACTCCTTTAAACCCTATGGAAAAAATAAGCAGAAAACCATACCACATATCATACTATGTTTATAGTTTGTCCCGCGAGTCCCCGCTCTACTGTTTGAAATCTACTGTTCAAAATGCGTTGTTCAACTGCTGATGATGGATGGGTCAATCCAGTCGTTCGTTACCGCGCCTCTTCCTGTTCCTGGGCTGGGACAGGGTTGCCTTCCCGATTCTTCCTCTGCTTTCTGTCGTCCTTCGCGATTCTTCCTCTCCTGCCGGTGCTGCCTCATCGACCACCTCGCCACCGCCGCGCCGGCTAGCCACTCGCGCCCTGCGCCGCCGTGTCGCCGTGCCTGCTGGCCACCCACGCCACGCCGCCTCCACTCAGCCCGCGCCCCGCATTGAGGTGCAGCTTGACCTGCCTCCTTCAATCGTTCCTGATCCTTCCTCGCCCGAACCCTCCCGATCCTTCTTCTGCTAACTCGATCCAGAAAATAGGCCCCTCGACTCACCCATGGTCCTTCTCCGGCGACGCGCCCCTGCCGGAGCTTGAACCCTAGCACACCTTTCCCTTCTCATGCTTTCGCATCGGACCGCCTTTCAGCGGCGCGAGATCATCCGGCGGCGCTGGACAAGGTTCATTGAAGCTGCAGCTCATCCAGGCCCGATCTCGCCACTGGTTTGCCGCCGTTACCCTGCACCTGCATCTCCATCCCTGCCGCCACCATGACATCTGGACATTTTGGGCCCAGATGTCTTCTGGCCGTTCCGAAGTCGAGAGGTCTCCAGATGCCTCGCCGGCGAGCTCCCTCGACGCCTTCCTCCTCCCTTGGGGCCAAGATGGCGGCTTCTCACTGCCAGCAGGATAAGGTAAATGCTGTCCATTATAGATTTCCGACTCTTGGTTTCCAGTTTGGACTTATTTGGGGCAGCCGACGGCTTGCACAAAAAAGAAGGGCAATCTGTGCTGCTGAGAGAATCACGTAAGTTCATTGATTTGACGATTTGTGCACAACTAGATTACCGCTTATGTCTAGAACTCATCAGTTTCTTACGTGCTGTTTTATTCGCATTAAACGTGTTCGATGATTGCTCCTTAGTTACCTCTGCAGTTGGATTTCTCCCTTCCCTTGGATGAATGCACAGCTTCCCTGAAGGCTATACTTCCGTAAGGTTTCTCCATGGCTTGCATCGATTCTAGGTGCTCTGATAGTGTTGTGTCATCATATCAAATTTGATTTTCACATGCAGATATCCTGGATGAAAAAATGGTTTCATAAATCTGAATGTAATGTGAATTATTTATGGTAGATGAAAATTACTAAAGTTTGGATACGGAGAATAAAAAGACTTTGTTTGGATGTAGCAATTAAGGAATACTTCTTTTTTTTCTTCTTTTTTTTTCGATTGAGTTGTTAAGGAATACATGACATGCTTACATCTCAATACCTCATAATATAAGTATCCATTTGGTTTGGTATAAACAAATTATTTGTAATGATTTATGTGCAAGGCTTCATATGCATCTCCAGTTATTGCTATCTTGGGCGGATTTTCACTACTTTCTGCTTTAGTTGAACCTGTTTTACTAATTGCAAATGGTTCATCATCCATGCTTTTATGGCGTTGTGGTGTCCTGTGGCAACCCGTCCCCCTCACAGCTCTTAGGCGTTGTGGCGTAACTAAAATCCTGTGGCGTCCCATGGTGACCCTCCCTCCTCACAATGTCTAGGCGGCGCCACAAAAACAAGGTTCACCATTTTATGAATTATTTGGTGGTCTGCACAGATACTTTATATAATGTGTTCTATCATCTTTACTCCTCATTATTTGTTTCTGACTCCACCTGCGTGCGTCGCGCGCCCTCCTCTGTGAAAATCGGCGCTGACAGGTGGGTCCCCACCTATCGACGCATTCTTTCTCGCGCGCCCGCTGCTCTCGGATGCCGCCTCCCCTCCCCCCCTCAACCCTAACCTCTCCCGCCGCCGTCCGAGCCCTCGCCAAGCACCTCATCGCGCGCTCGGGCCTCTCCACGGACCTCCTCGCCAAGCACCTCTCCATCGACGTCGTCACCAAGATCGAGGAGATCCGCGCCAGGTCCCCGCCGGCGGCCGCCGCCGCGGCGCCGCGGACGTAGCTGTTCATGACGACGCACCACTACCTCCCCATCAACGCCGCCGACCGCGACCACAAGATCCGGCGCATGCGTCGGGCGCTCGACGCGGCGGACATCGAGCTCGTGAAGCTGATGGTCATGGGCGAGGGGCTCGACCTCGACGACTCGCTCGCCGTGCACTACGCCGTCCAGCACTGCAACCGCGACGTCGTCAAGGCGCTGCTTGAGCTCGGCGCCGCCGACTTCAACTCCCGCGCCGGGCTGACGGGGAAGACGCTGCTGCACCTGGCGGCGGAGATGGTCTCCCTAGACATGGTGTCCGTGCTCCTGGACCACCACGCCGACCCCAACGCCAGGACGCTCGACAGCGTCACCCCGCTCGACGTGCTCCGCGGCCTCAGCTCCGAGTTCCTCTTCAAGGGCGCCGTGCGGGGGCTCAGTCCAATATGAGAAATAAATTTTTTTTCTATCTTTGCATGTCAAATGAGGAAAAGACACAGGAATGAAGAAGTAATGGAAACTATGGGGTTGCTTACCTGAACGCCATCTGATGAAGATCTAGAGCATGTGAGAACAGAATGGAATAGGGATTCGGTGATTGTTAAATCAGAGAAACAAGGAGGGAAATAGCAGACAATAAAGTGAGTAAAGCTCTTGCATGTCTCAGCATATTCATTTTAGTTCCAGGAATCTGTACCCGCCCGATTTTGCTTCCCCAGGCCCAAAATCACGCCCGCACCTCTCCTAATCCATTCATGTCCTCCATTGATGCACGCCACCATCGTAATGCACAGCTGGTTACCATGGGCAGCCATCTTAGTGATCGTCTGGTGAAATTGCTTCCCACATTTGCCCATTTTGCAAAAGCACATTCTCCACCTGAATAGCTTTCAGTCTTTGCAAAATTGATGTGAATAGATTTCACTCACTGATGAAAAATGAGTCTTCTAGCACTAAGGAAATTTCTTAACCTAGAGAGATCTCCAATATATGAATCTATTTTTTTATTCTGCAGAAACATTGACTAATTAGTGTTTCTGTATGATAACTGTATTTTTTTTTCTTGCAAACAAATTATTATGAATGTTTGGATAACCTGACATATTTTGATATATCCTGACATGCTAAAATGTTTTGAGATTATGTGTAGAAGTGTTATATTTCACATTACAGGTTGCCTGATTGTGGTAGTTCGATACAAAAAACAAAAAAAGGAATGGAAATGCTATGAAATTTCATATTTTTTAACACTTGGGTAGTTAAGGTCAAATGATGCAAGAAATTATCATTGGTTGTTCTTTTCTTTCTGGCAGATTCAAAATACTCAGTAAAACTTCTTTTCTCCTTTTGGGCCTGTGGCCTTTGTAAATACGCTTTGTACAGTTTACTTTTGTTCATATCAATGGAAAAAATCAGTAGGGGCCTCCCCTCCTGTTTTCTTTCAAAAAAAAATTATTCAGTAAAACTTATTATGTATCTATATAGTTCAATTAGATGTGCCCTTTCGACAGAAAATTTTTTTTTGGCACTGATTTTGAAAAAGCAGCACGCTTTGAGTGGAGCATACAGGCTCTAAGATGGTTTATGTATTAGCTCCCTTGTGTAAAGTCACCTCTGTGTGACAATTTCACTTGGGATAAACATGTAGCAGCATGCTCACTGGTCATTAAAATTTATGATTTTTATAGCTCCTCTGCTGTTGCAGGTTCTGATTTAAGAGGAGTATCCTTTGTTTTTTTTAACGATCTCCTTTACCACAATTCGAAATCTGAAAAATCTTGAGTTGCTAGATAAATAATCAATTTTAGTATTGGTGTTATTTGACATTAGCCTAAGGTTTGTTTTGCTTCGCCACCATACTCTTCTATTAAGAAGTTAACAGACATTCTAATTACTCTTTTGATTTTTTTTCCATGCCTTCATTTTTTGTGAATTTAAACCATGCTGCAGGTACTGGACCTCTGTTTTGACGTCCTAGGTTATGTTGACAGTTTGGTGATTTAAACTTTAACATATATGATATATCTAATAGGGTCTCTCCTTCCACGTGCAGATAGCTTAAAGTCTAGCTGGGTGAATCTGACATCCGAAGACATGGAACGGACAGTCCTTGTAACCAGAGGTAGAGGTTTAAGAAATTCTGAGAAATTGAAGTTGTTAGAGCAGCTTGCTGAGAAACATGGTGCATCAGGTTTGAGCTTCTATATGAAATCCGTAGTCTTTGATATTTTATCAAGGTCTCATGTGAAATTATGCCTGTGCACATGCTAACTTTCTGAATGGATACTTTTCTCATGTGACCAGCGCTGCCATTGATGCAGGTTTTGTTGACCTGGTGCATGCTAGCATGAGATTCTATATCTGGTCGTGCCCATCTTGGCCAACACTGATATATTATAGGTTGTAAACTAATATTTTCAAATGTTCAATATTCTTTCTGCTTTCTTAGAAAGTATATTAATCCCAGTAGTCCCACACTCTTTCTAATAGGCATCACAAGTTAAGCATATATTAAAAATTTATGAAAAATCGTAAGGTTGCTACCCTCTGGTTCTGGACTTCTTTGGTGGAGGTTTGACAAAAACTATTTTGTATTTGATATTAGATTGTCTACACTAGAAATTAACAAGAAAAATTAAGGACGTGTCAAGCAAAAACTCAAGGATCCCACATCCTAAATAGTTCATGACTGAGAACATTGCCATGAATAATACTTCCGACCTTGTGATTGTTCCACTCAGATAGATATCAACATGTTTACAACCACAAAGAGTGGATATGAGACATGTACCACTAGATTTGTCATTGAAAACACATCTTATAATGCTATAGTTTCATAAATATAAAATAAGTATTAAGTTGTCAAAGTATTAAGAGTTACATAGATCAAAGAACTTACAAGAACTGGTGTGATGCTATATAATTTTATATTATTTTGAATGTAATATATAGTGTCTATTACTCTCTTATAAAGTTGTGAATCATAAAATTTCAAAAATATAATATGGTTGTAGGCGTAGCATTAGTAAGTCTATTAAAACAATATCGAGAGTGTTTTTCCCAGCTAGCCCGTGGCAACGCACGGGCACTTTTGCTAGTAACTTTCTAATGTTTGCTTTATCCACATGTAACGGCTCCTGAATCTGGCTGTAATCTACATGTATGGTTGGATAAAAAATACTACAATATGGAGAACCAAAACATTATAGTTGGAAGTAGCAGTTCAAGCATATACCTGACATGCTTACATCTGAATGTCTCTTTAAAGTCACAGTTTGGTTTGGTATAGACATGATTATTTCTAATGATGTAATAAAATGCAGTGCATACACTCCCTGAGTGCAAGACTTCATATGCATATCTAGCTATTGCTACCGCGGATAACCCCAGCAAACCAGTGGTTCAAGAAGGTCAGTTCTTCCCACTTCTTCCCCTTAATCAGTTTCTTTAAACCCACACCCACTAAGCGTATGTCCATACTATGTCCAAACTTACAAGTTGCAATCTGCAAAGATTTTATTGACATACTTTGATTCTTTGGTGCTTTATGTTGGAACAGTGAGGAAGTGAGCAAAAATTGTTCACTTAGCATTTCAAAATTTTATTCTGATTTGCTATCTCTGCAGTTGGCTTTTGCCCTTCCCAGACGAATGTGCAGCTCTCCTGAAGCCTACGGACTCCAGTGCCCGTGAGTTCTTCCATGCTCGATTCCAGTGTCTGCAATGGAGGTATTGGAGAAATCCATTTTATATGGATGATTATCAGTTTTACCTTGGACAGTCGTATGGAACTGTACCTTTGTTCTTAGTATTCAATTTTGTTCAAGGATTCATGTTCAATATTTTGAATTGGAGGATGCAAATTCCTTGGCACATATTTCTGTTTTTACTCTCTATCTCACATCATTGCAAATATTTTCTAGGCTGATTTTGTGCAGCCCAATAGTATATATGATATGAGTTCATGAGCTGACATATGGTAGCATTGCCAAATAGGTAAGGACTTCAAGTTCTTTCAAGAACAAAAGGAGTGTTATCAAACATGAGTTAAATATCACTGAAGTTAGATATGTCACCAATTAACATGTTATTGCTCAAGTTAGAGATATAATCCCCCCTCGAGTTTTCTTAGAGATATATAAAGAAATAGAATGCTGAGTTCGTAAAATTTACAAATGTGTGCTGTGCTGGGACGTTATGGTTACCTACACGTTGTCATGGTGTTTGTTGTGTGCTGTGCTGGACCATTATGGTTACCTACACGTTGTCATGGTGTTGAGATTCATTTAGATCTTCACAGCAAGAAGCAACCATTATATTTATGTTTCTTATATCCGCCACTCAACTACAGTGAGTAATTTATTTCATCTCTTTTCTTTGATGTGCCAAAAGTACTGGTTCTACTGATTACCTACATTCAGTTCAATTATATAATATTCAGTGTTGCTCTCAAAAGTAGAAATATATTCTGCCCTGAAGAATTTATGTGCTTCCTGAAATTTTGAGTATAGCGCAAGCTGACGGCGGTGATGATAATGCATCATCACATAGCAAACTGGAGGTCCTATATATGGCAACAATCTTGATTTCTCAACATGTCTTCCCATTGAAAAGACAATGTATTTGTGAAGACAGTGGTTATGAGACCATGTTTGATCATACAATGTATTTCATATGTTGACCTTTTGGATCTGAGAATTACACATGCCCTCATGTGAAATTTTCACATAGCGTATCAGTTTCTCAACCCTCTATTACTAGGTTAATTATATTTGGCCCCGCAGCAACCTCAATCATTAAGCTAATTATATTTGGCCCCGCGGCAATTTGCCGCGGGGTCACTTTCTAGTTCTTATATTGCCTCTCACACAAACTCATATGAGAAAACCTTGTACAAGGGAAAAACTCATAATCTTGAGTTTAGAGAGCAATTCCATGATCCAAAGATCATATCCAATATTCTTCTCTAAAAACCCCGATGGGAAAATGAGAAAAAGTATATGCCACGTAAAACTCCTTTAAAACCCAATGGGACAAATTTAGGAGAAACGATGTAGCATACTATCATTATTGATCTCTATATATGAGATACCTCAACAGGAAAAAACTCATATACCATTCTAGAGAACAATACTTATCATTTGTGAATCATCACCAATGATAATCTCCTCCAAACTATATGTCATGGAAAAACTCCTTCATAAACCACATAGGAAAATTAAGGAGAAAACGATATGACATATACCAATGCTTGATGCACACTTATATTGCCTCATTAAAACCTGTCTATGAGCAAAAACCTTCGTAGGAAAAACTCATCAGGAAAAAGAGTACAATCCTCATGATTTGAGTATCTCTAAGGTTATATATATCAGGAGGCTCACTCCCCCTGATTATTGCAAATCCTTAAGTTGTCTCATACCTATTCCAAGAACATATTTTTGGAATAACCACATTAGTATAGACTTTGTGAATAAATCTCCAAGATTATCACATGATTTTGTTTGCAATATTTCTATTTCACCCATATGCCAATGAGGGTAAAATAATTTTAGAACCAATGTCCTTCGTGATATTGCTCTTTATATAACTAGTACTCATTAGCGCAATACAAGCAGAATTATCTTCATAGATAATTGTGGTCCCTTGATAGGACCTATACCACATGACTCTTGTATGTGGTTTATCATTCTGCGAAGCCATACACATTCCCATGTAGCTTCATATAATGCAATTATCTCAGAATGATTTGTGGATGTGGCTACCAAAGTCTATTTCGATGACTTTCATGATATAGCCATTCCACCATGTCTAATACATATCGTGTCTATGATATAGCATTTGGGGATATAGACTGTCAGCCAATATCAACTTATCCAAATATGGTCTTATCTTGATCAATTCCTCTAGAATACATCAAGATTTTCTGTGCCATAAAGATATCAACAGATATTCTTCACTCCTACCCAATGGTATACTGGAGTTGCGCTATAGCTAGCAAGTATCACTGCAATTGCATACAAGGCCTTGTGCAATTGCATATACATTAGCGCTTCTGCGGCACAAAGATATGAAACCATATTTTGTTGGATAAGATTATCCATATTGAACCTCGTCAATATTTCCTGGATATAATAGACAAATATATTAATATCCCTGTAGGGATGTGCTAAGCTCTAAGCTAAGCCAAATTTGGTATCATCCAAATTCTCCATCTCAGATTCCGTCACTTAGATGATTGCATGATTATTTCATAGAGATGGTATACAATCCAATTAAGGATACATGAGCAATCATCATCATTAGAGTACCCTTATGCATAAGGTGTTCTCTTAGTCGGTTGTACCATATCTCCCCGACTGCTTTAAGTCATAACATGACTTCTTAAGCATCACACAATATATGTTGCGCTTTGTAAGTGCATTCGGAATGATTCACATCCGAATTAAGTGATACATACAAGTATGCTATCACCATGTCCAATTCATTTCTTATTCTGCCAATAATATTATGTCTATCGGAAAGTTATTCCACTCATACCAACAAGGTATGTTTCATCGTTACTGATGACGCGTACGTAACGATGACGGATCTCTGCATGAATCCCTTTGCTACAAGCCTCGCTTATCGTCACCCTTTCATTCTCATGTGAATGATAGTTATCTCAGGTGAGTAGGTATTATTCCAGTAAATACCTCTCCATTTGAGCGAGAGCAATTCTACCTTAATTGCATTTCTTCAACTTGAACCGATCTAGGTACTCCGGACCCAACCTAGGTTTTTGGTTCTTTGAAGATCTTTGCAATTCCATGGAGAAATATTTGTCGACAATTACTGTAGCCTTATTCTTCTACGATTCCCATGAATCGCCATAGTGTGGAAATATATTCATACCTTTTTACTCCTTGTAATTTCCTATAACAATGGAGTCAAGGTCTTCCGATTTCCCAACATATAATTTTGTGCGCACATTTATGTTGGGCATGCGATGTACAAACATCCATGTAATTTGGATTACATTATCCAAAAAGGTGTCTATCAACCTGATGTTGATTTCCATTCAACTTGATGTTGAATCTGCATTTACTGCTATGGAAGCTATCTTCCATTAATTCCGCGGAAGCTCCAACTTGAGCCTTATCCCTTGTTGCCATACTTCTCCCCCTCTTATTTTCATTTGGGAGTTGAGTGGTTTTATTAGGTACTTCCACTCTTTTTGGCACAACAAATTGGGAATATTTAGTGACACCTTTAGTCAGTAAATGCATCTGGCAGATATTTGCAGTCCGTCGCAAATTAATAATCCTTTGAACTCCAAGTTCAAATTCTCTAGTACGTGAAACTCAAGACTGAATATCAATGATATTCTATTTTCTTTTTCCTGGCATTCATTTTGGTACTTGCATCCCCCTAATGCCTGGAAATGTCCTCAACAATCTAATCAACATACCGGGCCTTACTTTTCCCCTGAAGGGGCTTGAGGTATTTCATCATTGACGGAATATAATACCTCACATATATCCCCAATGCCCACTTATGTATGTTGT
The DNA here is from genome assembly GCA_012490785.1 of Eragrostis nindensis. Lineage (NCBI taxonomy): Eukaryota > Viridiplantae > Streptophyta > Magnoliopsida > Poales > Poaceae > Eragrostis > Eragrostis nindensis. The sequence goes on along the minus strand of JAAXCT010001616.1, from coordinate 99,643 downwards.
GGTGGTGAATATGGTACACCAAGTGTAACCAAATTTTCACAGATAGGAAATTCTTACTTGATTTCCACGTACTAACTGCAATAGGGAAGACTGTGCAGTTCTTGAATTGGTTTGAATACCAAAGGGCGTCATTCCTGGGGAACCGTAACCCCGGCGGGGCGCCTGTTCGGCCACCGACATCGCCGAACAGGCGCCATCGCGACTGTTGACGGAGTATATATTGTACACAATCCCATGAATGAAAGAACACGATTGAATCATTATTCATTCTCTTGATTTACTTTACAATACGTTATCGGCACTTCGCTCTCCACTGAGAGGCACAGACGGAAGAAGAAGCAGAGAAGAGGAAGAGAAGATCTCCAGAAGTGGGTATGGATCTCGGCGACTTAACTTTTGTTTTGGTTGCCGTCTCCGTTCCTCGTAGTCCAGGTCCTCACGACGACGACCGCCGCCCCTGCTTCGGTCGCCATCCCGACCGCTTCGTCGCCGGCAGCCGTCTCGACTTCGCCGGCCATCGCTTCGGTCAATACCAGGGCGGCCGCCATCTGGTCATCGGCGGACGCCAGCCCTGGAACCTTGACCGGGGCCAACGCGGCATCTTCAGGCGGACATGGACGACAGCGACGCGCACCACTTCGACGACCGCCGCCGGCGCTTGCCATCACCATCGCCGCAGCCGCCACCTGCTCCAGTCACCATGTGCGAGAACAGAGGCAGCGACAGGTCCTCGACGCCATCGCCGTTGCGCCGCCGCCTCGTCTTCCGAAGAAACCGCAACGGCGGGCCCCACGACGAACTCGTCGTGGACCCGCCATACTCCCCGACGAGGCCCCACACCGGGATCCACGCCGGCGACTACCGGCGACGCCGGCTTCGGCCCCCACGCCGGGCCCAGATCTGGGGCAGCACACTTGCTCGGCGGCGCTTCTCATCGGCACGGCATCCTCCTCCGAGGCCGCAACTCCGGCAAGCCGCGGGCCGCCGGCTTCCTCCCTCCCGGCGCCATCGATTCTTCTTCGCGCGGAAGGAGGCGCACCTCGCCGCCCGACCCTCCGTCGTGGCACATGGAGCCCGGCGAGCGCTGAGGAGGACGAGAGAGGGGGGGGGGGGGGGGGGGGGAGCCGGCGGATCTGAGCCGCCGCCGCGCTATGGCGACAGAGAAGGTGGAAAGGGGGAGGGGGTTGACCCAACCCTAACCTCTCCCCTCAGCTCTTTTATACGCGGGCCTCCTCCCCCGGGCGGGCCGCGTGAGCCAGATGGGCCGCGCAGGCCGTAAGGCCATGGGCCGCAAGCAACTGCGAAAAGAAAAAAAAAGAAAGGAGAAAAGAATGCCACCCGCAGACACATCCCAAAGTGAATTCCCGTAGGATTCTGTATAATTACCTTTTTCTTTTTCGCAGTTTGTACTAGGTTCTGAAATTTAAGTTTCAGACCTTGTAATAATCTGTATTTGCACTCTGTGTTGGAATGATTTGTGTAAGATTGGTATATAGACCCTCAGGTCTAATATTAGCATCAATGTGATTAAGGATGCTAATTTACGGCACAATTAACGCAGTAATTTGTGCATACACAAAATATTCCTAGACCATTGGTTTTGGTCTTATGTGCATACAAAAAATTACATATTGCAATCTGTGCAATATATTTCTACTATGAGATTGTAGAAATAAATGCAAAATATAGAGATATACAAATAAAAGTTTTGGGAAGAGATTAAAATAATGGAAATTGGTGTATGTTCCATTATTAAAAGATCATCTTTGTATGATGATTATACCCAAAATTCACAAAGGCTATATGTTATGGTCATTTATTCCATGGGGAATAATAATACAACATATGAGCAGCAAATCATTGCTTATTTTGTGACATGTATATCTAATATTTGATAGAAGATTCATCTTGAATTCAAATATTTTTGCATACATATTGCAACACGATGGGTCATGTTATTTACCGTAGTAAATTTATTTACACATGATTGTCTCATGTTGTACATGACTCATATGGCCAATATAGAAATATAAGTAGCATTAATGCTACAAATGATTTTGGAAATCATTTTATATTCTAAAGGTTTCATTTATGCAATAAATGAAACAGATCATAAAGCCCAAGGGGTTTTTACAAAGTACCAAATATATTGCCTGACATCAGGTAATGGTAACCTTCCACATGGAACTCAACACATTGAGTGTCTTATGGAAGAAGTATCCTAAACATTTTGAGTTGCACTCAAAATTTTGTTATGGCAAAGATAGTGCCATGACATTGCCAAAGATAGGGCATATGATTTTGCCTTTGTTAAAAGTTTGTTGTACACATAATATTCTGGATTTTCTTCTATGATTAACTTGTATGATACAATAATGATCATGAAGATTTATCCACTATTCTCTCAATGGATGGGCGATTGCTTCAGCAATGCCATTACGGATCATATTTCTGAATTGAAATGCTTTGTGCATTATGATCTCTTAACAAAGAGTCATTGGTTGTGACTTTCGGTCAAATATTCAGAATATCAATGTTTGATGCTAACAAGCATCAACTAGAGAGAATGTGTACCAATACGAAGGAGAATCTACATGGATACTATCATAGACTGTGCATTTCAGGAAACCACAATGACAACTTGCAAGTGTGTCAAGAATGTGGGTGTAATAATAATATTACAATGAAATGTCACACAGTCAAATATTTGGTTGAATATATATATATTGGCTAATGGCACATAAGTTAAATGGACAAGTTTGAAACACACTTCAAACATCGACCTACATAATGCCACTTGTTATGGACTTTTTCATATGAATTTGGAAAAGGTCCTACTGCAGTAGGATGAACTTGATGGCAATAGAAACATGTTGTTGAAACTGGATAACATCATGTTTCGGAGACATCACTTAGTCTCCTTGTCCAATAACTTAGCAGGCCATATTATTGTGTTGCAATTCGGAGATAAGTTTCTAGAGTATCAACTCTTGATACTTAATAGATTGTATGTAGTCTATCTATATTATTAGAGTAATCATAATGCATTATGATTGACTTAATATAGATTTGTACGGGAACAATCCAAATGGAGAAAGAAATTTGTGGACACTCATGCCACATTATACTCAAGGATATAAATATTTCAGATTCTCTATCAAGAGAAGGAAATATATTGAAACACAAAGTGTGATATAGACTTTGGTTGTTGGCTTAGGTCGAGCCACAATCAATCATCCTATGAGTATCTAACCAACTAAAGGATGCACTCATGCATTTTAGTTGAACTCATAGTATACTGAGTTACAAAGATATCCGTTATAATGTGTTTCAATGTGAAAACACATAATGACAACAACGATGAATTGGTATTCACCGAATAAGACGGATATATCAAGCAGATATGCTTGATAAATTTCTCAATTATCATAGGGATTGTGTTATACATACATAAAAACCCGTATGATATTTGCGTACAATAAACTTTCCATAATTTTGATCACATCGAGGGTTGATAATATTGTCTTATCAACCAAAATAGGTGATATGGAAATTTATTGACAATTCTATTGGTCATATATTGCAACAATTTCCTACAAATCCTTAGATTTTATGTGCACCGCTTGTGCCATAAGGAAATTAATTTTAAGACCCTCTTATCTTAAAATTTAAATTATACTTTCTTGGACGGATTCAAGAAGAGTATGGTAATCCGTTAAAAAGATCATTAAGAAACATCATATGATGATGAGTCGATGCATCAACTATATGGTCTTTTATGAATATGCAGTTCACTATGAACATTGCTTTTGCAAAGTTCATTGCTCAAATTGTGAGCAAACTATCTTGATGATAGAACCCAATGGGATGGGTTATGCCAAAAGATTTTTCATGTAAATCGACAATGGCCATTGTATGATTTTGGCATAATTGTGGAACTGTATATGTACAATGTGCACATAGGAAAACGAATTATATGAATTTCTCATGAGAGAGTACAACTAGTTGCAGACCATTGTGTTAGAATTGTAATCAAGTTGGAACATTGTGGTCTCACACACCAATACAAGATTATCCACTAATGACGTGATTATCCATTAATTGATCATTAACAGAATGTTTCGCAACAATAATCAATATGATAAAGATGAGCAAGGACCTCACAATCCTACCGATGTTTTGGGCACTTGAGGGTGTCTCGTAGCCAGAGAGAAAAAAACAGCTCTTGCTCGAGGGTGACTAAAAGGTTGCGGGTTGATACAGTTTCAATACTAGATTCACTCAAACAAAGATACGATGAAATGAACGGGTCAGGCTATTTAGAGCGCGCGCGCACGCGCGCCTCCCCGCGCACGATGGTCTCCCAGCCCGCAACTTTCCTTTTTTGGAAAGTTCCATTCCCACCAACTTTCCATTTTAGGAAAGTTTTGGTGCAACTTTTTTGAAAACTTTTGTCTCAAAAAGTTTCGGTGCAACTTTTCTGGAAACTTTTGCCTCAAAAAGTTTCGGTGCAAATTTTTTGGGAACTTTTGTCTCAAAAAGTTGCAACAAAACTTCCTACCTCAAACTTTTTCCCCGCCCCAGGCCCACTCACGTGCAGCGCGGTCCCGCGCGACCCCGCGCGTCAGACCACGTGCGCAGCGCTGCGCGCTTACGCGCAGGGAACAGAAAAATCGGTGACCCAAGGATATCCAAGCACCGCACTGGCCTACCAACGAACCGAATCGCAAAGAGTGCGAGCATGTGCTCTATTGTGTTGGTCACCCTAAATGCTTGGTTGTGGTAGAAGCGGAAAGGTTGGATGAATTAGTGTGATTGGATTCAGGCAAAGCTTTGCATGAATCCAATCACACTAATTCATCCAACAGACGAGCTAAAAATCGATATCCAAAATCATGATTTAGCTATTATGTAAACCAAAAATAGTGTAAAAGAAGTGAACAAATCCAACAGCCTATCTAGATTTTAATCCTCTATATCCAAATGATTGTGCGCTGTAAATTTTGGTTTTTGGGCCTGACTCTTCCGCATGGGCTTGACATTGGCGGCCCATATAGAATCCATAAACGTGTGAAGAAGTTCAATATAATTTCTATTTTAGCCAGCCGGTGCCCCAGCAGTCTCCCAATCCCTCTCCCAATACCAAAAACCTGTCATATTGGGAGGTTGGGGGCCAAAAACGAGCTCCTGCAGTCTCCCAAAAACCTTCCTATTTTTCCTCCCCTCCCAAAAACTAGCCCTCTCATTCCTAAATTTGCTCCAACACTCCCCCTCCCAATAGCGATTTCAGGCGGGCCCCACATGTTCACGAGTCGTGTGCGAACCTTCTTCCCCATCCGGTCGCCGCCAGATCTGGCGACCCGCCGTCGGTGCCCTGACGTCCGCGCCGCCGCCGTCGAATCACGTCGTGGAGCCCCGTTGTCCTCCCCGACGTCCCGCTCCGCCTCTGCGGCCCGCCTCGCGCCTCGACGTCGAAGCCGCCGCGGTCGAGCCCTGCCTCCGTGACCCGCCTCTCGCCCCGGCATCCTGCTCCACCTCGGCGGCCCGACTTCCGCGCCGCCGCCGTCGAGCTCCACCTCCGCGGTCCGCCTCACTCCTCGGCTCCACGGCACGGCGGCGTGGCGCCCGTCCTTCGCAGTGGAGCCCCACCGTCCTCGCCCCTCTGCGCCCCGGCGCCTGGGCATGGGCCTAGGGCGGCGAGCACGCCTGTGAGGCGCGGCTGCGGTGGCCATGGCAAGGGAGCTGGTGGACTGATGGTGAGGGAGAGGATAAGGTAGGGCCCATTCGCAAGTGGAGGAAAGAGAGAAAGAGAAAAAAAGACCCCACATGTCAGGTTATTGGGGAAGAGGATATTTGGAGACTGCTGGAGCTACACCTCCCTATATCCTGGGAGCCTCCCCAAAGAGGATATTGGGAGGGAGATTATTGGGAGACTGCTGGAGTTGCTCATGTAACCAGCAACTTTCTTCCTTCTTGGTTCTTTCTCTCTCCAGACGCCATGACCGTGCTCCTGGAGCTTCAATCGGCATGGGAACGGGAACAGGACAGCCGGAGAGTTGTAAAATCGGATCCTCTAGTCATGGCGCATCCATTTGAGCCACAAATTTGGGTAGTTACCTTGGAGAATAGTGCGCGCTACGGAGAAGAACAGCCATGGCCATGGAGCTTCGATGCTAGCCGGAAAACGCAGCTGTCTGTGTATGACGCGCGGGAAGGGGAAAGAAGCCGCGAGAAAGACGGAGCGTGCGTTGAAAGAGAGCGATGGCGAGTGGGGATGGCTAGGAAAAAATGGAGAGCGAGGCGATCCCGATGGCGAGTTAGAACAAATAGCTAGCAGGAAAGCGAGTCTGTTGGACGCTGTTTTTTTTTCAGAACTTATGCAAATTTAGCGTTTGAATGAAACTAGAAAATTGTCCGTGCGTTGCAACGGGATTTAAAAGAAAAATAACACAAGACAAGAGACATTCAGAGAAATGTATGCCTCTGAGATAAATGATAGTTTTTAAACATCAAAATTAGATTTGGTGGTACATATGCTAACATGGCAAGCCTAAACTTTTCTTAAGATATCACAGTCTGAGCAATTCAATCACACTTCACGTGGTCTATTTTTCAAACTCAAATCTGAGTGTTTGCAACTTTGTTGGCACGTACTCTCACGCCCATGCTAGTGCTTCCCTCCACTGCCTTCAAAGGGTGCATAGCAACAGCCATGTCTTGAACCTACTCTGCATAAAGTCTTCACTCATATAGCTTCGTTTGTGATGTTGGAGATCCATAATGCGTAGTTACAGACTTCCAGTCTTGCCCCAATGGTTGTTGCTCTGAAATTGAAGCCCAAGGTACATGAACATGATGTCTTCTGATGACCGAGTTGGCCTTGGCAACAGCCATGTCTTGAACCTACTCTGCATAAAGTCTTGACTCATACAGCTTCGTTTGTGATGTTGGAGATCCATAATGCGTAGTTACTGACTTCCAGTCTTGCCCTGATGGTTGTTGCTCTGAAATTGAAGCCCATGGTACATGAAATGATGTCTTCTGATGACCGAGTTGGCCTTGGCCTCGTGGTCGTCATCAGTGATATCCTTGGGCAGCTCGGGGACTTTGAACGCCAGGAGCTGGGCGCGGCGCGCATCTAAGGATGGGCTGTGTGTCTCCAGCAGCCGTTGGCCTCGGCAGGAGCATGACGGCCTCCGGACTCCGGTGGCTGGATGCACGCACATCCGGAGCAGAGAAAATGCAGCTTAAGATCGTTTAGTTAGTTCTGGCTGTCGCATTGAGCGCAGGAAAGGAAAATTCAGAGGGCCCAGCTATGGGGAGGAACGGATTGCCTCCGCGTCGGGCATAGAAGATAGAAGGGTAAAGAAAGAGAAAAAATATGATGCAACTGGGATTCGAACTCGGGGCTATAAGAATCAAGCGCGAGAACTTAGCACCTGGCCAGGCACAGGTTTGTGATATAGGACCGATTCAAGTTCTATAACACAAGAAAATATTTGAAACTTGAATCAACATGAATTCGACACGAATTCAAACGACAGCACACGAAACCGGCAGGACGAACGACAAAAAAGCGATTGGACGACCCACTTCAGACTTATTAAGTAGTAGAGACTTAGCTAGTTTGCTGGAGATACTCTTGCAGTTCATTTACTATTGCATTTGAAACTTAGTTGAAGTCCTCAAACGTTACTCCCTCCAGTGTCAAAAAACTTGTCGTTTTGAGGTTGTCCTAAGTCAAACTTTTTAAATTTTGACTTGAAATATCTTTTTATGCATTAAGTTTAAAAATGTGAAAATGATACGAGTAGATTCGTATTGAAATATGATTTCATAAAAGTACACTTTAGCTATAATTTATAAATATTTTATAGCAAAAAGTATTAGTCAAAGTTGTATTTTGAAGACCGTGTCAATGTCCTAAACGATAAGTTTTTGACACTGGAGGGAGTATACATTATATTACACGATTCAGACATAGGACCGAGATTCAAGTTCTATAACAAGAAACAATTACTCGGACATTTGAAACTTGAATCAACATGAATTCGACATGAATTCAAACGACAGAACACGAAACGGGCAGGACGAACAACGAAAAAGTGATTGAACGACCCACTTCAGACTTATTAAGTAGTAGAGATTTAGCTAGTCTGTTGGAGATGCTCTTGCAGTTCATTTACTATTGCATTTGAAACTTAGTTGAAGTCCTCAAACGTTACACGATTCAGACAGTTCCATGGTGCCATTTGCAAGTGGTTAATTATTCTTATATTTTGATTTTTCTCAAAATTAAAGTTTCTCTGGTGAGGAAAAGCAAATAAGAAACCAAAAATCACTAATTAGTAATTCCCAATGTCAATGGCATATAAAAATAACATATGCTCAATATTTCCCAAAATTGTTGTGAAAGAGTTTCAAATGTTTATAAAAATTTCCGGAACAACCTAGCGAGACCAGACTAGCAATCACTTACAGCTGCCAGTTGGCTCAAGGTTCAAACTCCATATATTTTCAATTATTACCTTTTCCTGCAACTAACTTTCAGCTTCCAGTAAGTTAAAATAACATAGAGTTGAAACAACCATAAGATATAAAAAATGGCAACCAACACTAGAAGCAACAATGGTCCCTGAATCCACTTCACATTTAACAGAAGTATTGCCAAGATTCCTGGTTCTTGACAATAAATAGCTGTTGAATGCAGGAATTGGAACCCTGATATTGACATCCACCCTAGGTGGCCATCCAAGATAACAGGAAAAAAGAAGCAACGTAACTTTTCCTCGAGAGTTTTAGCACTTCATTCAATGGGAATGCCTGAGTGCATCGAATGCTCACTGTGGGAGAATAGAATTGGCGGAATGGTTTGTTGTATTGCTGAGCCTCATGGGCGGATTATATAGGAGTACATTGCTTGGAGGGCAAGGAGCCTCCGGTAGAGATAAGGCAAGTCGGGATTACATGATCCTAATCTACCATATCTGGAGGGTATCTCAATATACTCTAACATCCCCCCGCAGTTGCAACAGGAGCAGCGCAGACGTTGTGACTGGAGAGCTCAAGCAAGATGATAGCCCTTTGTGCCGATGTCGAGGTAGCCGAGACGAAGACATATAGCCATGATGATGCCGTGCTTGAAGTAGCCGTAGGTAGCCGATGAAGATGAACCACACACCAAGCCGCTAGCGTGCCGAGAGGCGCCATGGAGTTGGGCGCATAGGGCGCCATAGACGAAGACGGAGACGCATCGAGGACGATGCCGAGGATGACATCATCAATCCTCCAAGGCCGAGGCGGGTACCGGGTTTGCCAGACTCGGCAGCGCGTCGGGGACGAAGGCACGCACGGTGTTGCCAATACCGAGCGCACGAGGATGAGGGCCAACCACGTCGTAGCATCTGGAGCAGAGATCAGCAGAGGAGGTCTCGACGACGGTTGCGGTGCGTAGAACGGCGAGGGAGAAGATGCCGATGCAGCCCGCGGTTGTCGGAGTAGACGAAGTGGACGGGGAGGCGACGATGCTGGCGATGAGGTTGAGCTGGACGAAGCGAGGTAGGGCAGCCGAGCGCTAGTCCAAGACTAGTGTGCTTGGCATAGTGGTTGCGGCGGCGGTGATTGAAGAAGGCGGCGAAGAACTTGAACAACTTGATGAAGACCTTGTGTATGGAGTGCACAACGTAGTTGACGGCGATGAAGATGCAGCAGCCGGGATCACGGGAGGCGACGCTGTGGCGCCGCAGCCTTCGTAGTTGGTGGTGAAGCACGCACTCTCAGGACATCAGCGGAGTCGCCACGACGATACACATGTCGGGTGCAGTCCGACGATGCAGCCATGGTGGTGGAGAGGTCGGGGACGGCCGGTGCGAAGACGTTGTGGCGGAGGAGCCTGGCGGCGCCGCGGTAGGGGCCCTCGTGCGCACCGCACACCAGGACGAGCCATAAGGCGACGAGGAGGAGTGGCCGGCGACGATGTCGATGTAGAGGCGCGTAGAGTCAACAGGCGATGGGCGACGCAATCTCGATTAGTTATCGAGTAAAAAATAAGAGAAATTAGAAAAACAAATGATAGCAGCAACAACTTCTTGTGTGAGACTCTTGGGTGCACGTAGCAGTGGCCTCCTCATCCTCTATCCACATCCTCATCTCACGCGGGCAAAGCGAGGAGAGAAAAGAATAGAGAGAGAGATGGGGCGCGCAGATCAGCACCGAGAGGAGGCAGATAGAGCGCGGGAGGAGCTGGAGCCGCATCGGTGACGAGGGAGTGGGTGGTGCGCCCTCCGCGGAGGAAGAAGGCGCGCTAGCGGAGGAGCTTCGCCGGGACGATGCCAGCGAAGGAGCAGGGCCCGGCGGCGGTGGAGGAGGTGTCGGGGAAGAAGACGGTGCCGGCGAGGGAGTGAGGCCCGACGGCGGTGGAGGGCCGCCGGTGCAAGCGCGTGCCGGCTGGGGAGCCGGCCTGGCGGCGGCGGCAGAGCCGTCGGGTCGCCTGGCCCGGCGGAGGAGATGGCGGTGCGGGCCAACCTGGCCACGGCGGCGCCGACATCACGGGGCGGAGGCGAGTTGGAGCCCACGAATGGCCCCAGGTGAGTCCATCACGATCTGGAGCTGCTTGACGACCACGACGAGACTTTGTGGGGCGCGGCCCCCGGCAGAGATCGACATGGTGATCTCCCCAGGGGCGTGCGCGCTCGAGGTGCCCCGTGGAGGACAGGGGCGGCGGCGCGCGAGTATGGGCGCCGGCGGTGCTAGGGTTTAGGCGGAAGCGTGTTTTGAGTTCAGGATCGGAACCCACTCGTAGATACCATGTAGGAGAATAGAATTGGCGGAATGATTTGTTGTATTGCTGAGTCTCATAGGCGGATTATATAGGAGCACATTGCTTAGAGGGCAAGGAGCCTCAGATAAGACAAGTCGGGATTACATGATCCTAATTTACCATATCTGGAGATATTCCAATATACTCTAACACTCTCCTCCACATCTACACGCAAGCTGGATGAAATGAATTAATCAGTCCATGAAGCCCCTAACATCTTTGCCATAAAGCATATCTGTCGGCAGCTTCTTCGATCTGAAAATTATAAGTAACGAATATATAAATACTGAATGTGAAGCTAAAGCAGAATTCAATAAGCCGTTGTACAAACCAATTTTTGAGTCGGCCTGCCAGCTCCATGCCCTGACTTGCGGTCAATGCGACCAATTATTGGATTCGTCTGTGGGGTGTCCTCATTGCTAGCACACAGGACATACTGCAGCTTCTATAAATAATAAGAAGCAAAGTAAAAAACATAAAAGAAAGATGATTAGAACATTGGGTGTTAAATAGCCATATATCGCATAAATAAATGTAATTGCCTGCTGAAACTGTTGTGCTTTCACAGATTTATTTTTAGCTGAACGGCTAAAAACCACACAAAAATGGGGGGCTTTGCTAAAAACCAAATAGACTAAACTTCAGCGAGAACGAACATGAAATGCCCTGTTTGACTCAATGAAAAGTTATATAGACTAAGCTTCAACGAGAACAAATTCAATCTACTTAATCTAACCTTAAATATATCTAATCTCTAGCTGCCTCTTGTATAAACGTTATTACCTACTGAAAGAAATTGCACTGAGTGCATGTGCATGTCATGGACATGCATCACCTCATGGGAAAATAAGTCAAAACTACATTGGCACTTCTGAGTCCTGATCTGCAAAGGCCAATTACAGATTTTTCCACAACCAAAAAAGTCAGAATATTTGTTACATTGTAACTCGTAACATGATGATATCATCTTGGCATATAATTTGCTAAATGAAAACTGATTCTTCAAGCTCTGCTCTCTATCAACAATATCCGATGTCAAGAAGGCTGTCAAACACTGTTCCACGCGGATCTCTCGCTCGCACTAGCCGGCTAGAAGACTCCCGATGATGGCCGCGGATTTCAGCGCTGTCTTCCCTCGCTTCGATTACGACTGGGGTCGTCGTTCCAAGCTGAGGTCCTTGATCGCTTCTGCTCATCGGTACACCACCCCTCCTCCTCCATTGATGGTTGCTTCTTCATGCTTGTGGTGTTTCGTCGGTTCACTTTTCGGCTCACTGAAGAATGAGTTAGCCTCGCTTTGCATTCGGTCTTGGGAGGCACACCAGATGGCTTTCACGTTCATTTTGAATCTGATCGGCATTTTCGCTTCTCGGTAGCCTCCAAACGAGTTGGTTTGCACATTCGATCGGTCACCAACGAGCACTTTGATCTCTACTGCTTTCTTTGGTGGGATGGTACGCCCAGATGGGAGAAGGATGAGATTGTCTGGCAGAAAGAGCAAGTGAAAGAATGGACTACTGTGGTTCACAGGAAGAAATCAAAGCAGCAGAAAAACAGAGTTTCTTTTGCTCGCAGCGGTTCAACCTTCTCCTCCGGTGAAATCCAGGCCTACTCTGATTTCTGCTTCCAAAGTGAAACCTGCAACTCAACCTGCGATGACTGTCTGTATTGGGGATTTTTATTGTCCTTTGCCTTGCACCAGTCTCAATTTTAAGAAGCTTTTCCAGGATCAAACTTCGGTTGCTGTTTCCTCAGTGTTCATCATGATTTCGAAAATTTTCAAATTTCAAGCAGTTTGGAAGGGTCAAAGAGCTTGCAGAGTCAGGCCAATGGCGCTGCCTTGCACGCCCGAGCAGGCCTGCACAGAGAAGAGCATGCATTGGCCGAGTATCCTTCAGCAAGATGGAGTTTTACTCCGGGTGGACCATGTCCCCTCTCCCCAGACTGCTTCACAGCTCCCCAACGCTTCTCAACGGGATTTTGGGTCTCTTTCCTTGGACAGAGGGTCACATTTCATCAGCTCTGACCAGAACCCCAACGCTCATTCGCCCAGAATCTCCACGGCAGATTACATGCAAGGCAAGAGTCAAAACAAAGATTTGGGATCACGTTCAGCCAAGGCTCTTAATCTCTGTTTCAGATGCCTACCGCCTAATCATTTCATTAAGTTCTATCAGAATGAAATTAGATGCAGGGTGTGTTACGCTTATGGCCGTTTGGAGCGTGCCTGCTTAAAGAAAAAAGTGAATCAGTTCACTAAATGGAAAATCAAGGAGCCTGATAACAGGCCCATTGAAAAGGCCCAAGCTCCTAGGCCCACATTGGGTGGCGGGAGCTCCAGACACAGTAATGAATTGCCTCAGCTAACACAGAGAGCCCTACGACATTACCTCTGTAAGGATCGTGTGACCGATAGGGGGGGTGAATCGGTGCACTCTAGAATCTTTTTCTAACACTAACACCCAAACAACTCCTAGCGAGTAGATCTAGTAATATGGTAAAGCACACTAAGGAGAGTCCTTAACCTATATGGCTAGTGGATATAGATAACACAAGCACACCACACTAGCAACCTAGCATAAGATATACTCCCTCCGTTCGCGTTTTGATGTCGCTCCCGACAGGAAAAAGAACTAGAAATGAACTGGCTGGAGCTGTCGGAACGTCAACAAAAGAAAAACGGAGGGAGTAAAGCGGAAGACTTAAGGTAGGCAAAGCAATTAGATAAACTAGGCACACTAAATAGAGTCCTTAGAGCTACTAGCTAGGTTACAACAAGTAGGCACACGAGCAAGGCAAACAAGCAAGTCTAGTGAAACTAGTAGGTACCAAGGCAAAACATACAAGCAAGATAGAGTATAACTCAAATATTACAAGCAATCATATATAGTGCGATAAGTAAAAGCAAGTAGTAAAGGAGAAGGGATAGAGAATGCTCATGATGTTTTCCCGTGGTCTCGGAAGGATGGCACCTTCTCCTACTCCACGTTGGGTCACTCCCGTCAGAGTCTCGACCCCGTCCCTCCGCTCGATGGCGATCCCTCCTAGAGCACACTTCACCCTCCGAGTGAAGCCATGGGCACGTCCCGCCGGGCTCTCTCCCGGGTACTCTTCTGGAGGTAAGGCTCCGCACTTGATGCGTGCCAAATGGCACTCCACTAGTAAAGCTTCTTTCGCACGGGAAGCTCCAAGACCGTGTACAAACTTGTGCCGGCTTCCACAATCTCCTTGGACAGCTCAACATCGACGCCTAATCGGTCTAAGCCTTGCTATAGACTAAGAGTAACAGCTCTAGATGACTCTCAAGCTCACACTAGCCTAGAGATCAAAGGATGCAACTTGTTACTCTCTCAAACACTAGGATCATTCCAAATCCTTCTCAAGTGCTTCACAGTTCTTCCCTTTGGCTTCTTGGCAGCACCTCCCCTCTTTCCTGGGTCCAAGAGCACCTCAAAGAGGCAAACAACCGACTATATATAGACCACCAACCTCAAACTAGCCGTTGTCCAAAAGTGCCCAGTCTGCGTGATGACCGTACTATTGACCGTACCGTCCGGTCCTCAATTGACCGTCCCGTCCGGTCTTCACCAGACTGGCGTCTAGAAAGTGCTGCTCCTCTTTCCAAAGTAGACCGTACCGTCCGGTCACTAGGACCGTACCATCCGGTCTCCACTTCTTCTTCAGCCAACAGAAACTTCTCCTTCTTTGTTGCTTCTGCCTGTAAGACCGTACCATACGGTCCTCGACTGTACCGTCCGGTCAATGGTTCGGTCTTTATTCTTTAACTTCCAGAAACTTCAGCTTCTCTGTCTGGAAAACTCAATAGAGACCGTACAGTCCGGTCCCTAGGACCGTACCGTCCGATCAATGCTACGGTCTCCATTTCTCCACTTCCAGAAACTTCAGCTTTTCTGTCTGGACTCCCGCTGTAGACCGTATGGTACGGTCTCCTTGACCGTACCGTCCGGTCTCTTCTGACTTCGCAGCTTCGATCTTCTTCTTGATCCTTTCTTCCAAACTTGATCTTCTTGGTTCCTTCAACCCTCTTCTGCCACCCTAGCCCCTGAGAGACTCACCATGCATCCAATGATCTCTATAACTAGTGTGTACTAAGAGAAACACCTCGAACCCTCTTGATAGTCCGGTTTTTTCTATGGACTCAAGCTAACATCTAACCAAGCAACACTCGCTTGGATCTAGCATGTCCTTAGCCTTGATCCATATCTTCTCCGCGACTCCATCAAGTCCGTTCTTGTGTTGATGAAGGCAACCAATCATCCTTGACAATAAGTTCATGGTGTGTTGACATACATCACCGACGGACGAAGCTTTCTTTATATGTGACCTATAAGATCTCACAAAGAGTGTTAGTCACATTCATGGTTCTCATCCAATCACCAAAACATTCATACCTTGGAGTTTCCCTAGCTCCAATGGTCATGAAGCTTACAATCTCCCCCTTTTTGGTGATGGATGACAACCATGATAAAAATGATCGAGAAGATAAAAGAGGTAATGACAAAAGTCGAGATAAAAGCGCAACTCGATTAAGACACTAAACAACAAGTATAAGATAGAGAGAGGTTACCTTGTTGATTAGGTCAAGGCAAGTCGTAGCTCAAAAGTAGAAGTTAGAGCAAAAACTCATATCACTAGTGAAAGAAAGCACAAGGAGCTATGACAAGCAAAGGTTTCAAGGGGATTACCTTCATACTTACTTTGTGGAATTTCGCTCCCCCTTGACAAGTATGCCAATCTCAAGATTGTGTGAAGATCGATCGTCTTGATCACTTGATCTTCATTTGCGCCAACTCCCCCTTGAGACGGCATTGCTTCTTCTTCTTCATCACCTCAAGATTGTGTGAAGATCGACCGTCTTGATCACTTGATCTTCATTTGTACAAACTCCCCCTTGAGGTGACATCTTTCAACTCTTCCACGTCTCATACTCGATCATTAAGCCCAAACCTCCTCCCCCTTTGGCATCTATCTCTCAAAAAGAGTCTACCAAAGAAGAAAAGTTAGTGTAAAAATATGAGACAAGTGGGAAAATGAGTTACTTGATTTGGCGTGAAGCTCCCCCTTAATCCATGATTCTCCATCTTCCCAACAAATATCCGTACACACATTCTTAAAAGAATATTGTCTTGAAGTACATAGGGGTTAGTTGATGATGATGGTAATGTATGAACCCTTAAATTTTGAGCCGCGCAAGTGGATTTAACCTTGGAGCTCAAAAATCATGGTTCAATGGGCATGAAGCTCATATAGCATTGCTATGTATTCATCATAGGAGGTCATATACTCATATTGTGAATAAGCAACTCCCCCTAGATGGGTGCTCGACGCCGAGACACTTATGCAAGAATGCATGATGCTAATGCAAAGAATGATAAGTGTACAATGCATGATGCTATAAGGGTAAAAAGAGAGAAAGTAAGAGCCAAGTTACCAACAACAAGTGTGAGCCCTTCTTGAGCTTGATCACGACGAGCCTTTTCTTCAAAGCCTCGGGAGCCAAGCGCCACCAATCCTAAGTTTAACCCATGCTCATTGCTATCTCAAAAAGGTTAGTTATCGGTCCTACAAAACAAGAAGAACACACAAAAACAACAACAAAAACAAAAACAAGCAAGGTATATACATATATACAAAGGTAAGCTCAAGGATACTCAAGTGAAGTCGGAAAGGTCGAGAACGTTAAGTTCTCCCTGAAGCTTACGAAAGGTCTTCTTGTCAAGTGGCTTGGTGAAGATGTCCGCCAATTGTTCAGAGTGAGGAACATCATCTGCCAATTTAGTAACACAGCAGTTTCAAAAGGGTGCTGGACCTGAAATGGTGATGCCAGATGCTCAAACTCAGTTCATAAGTCAAAATTCAGACTTGCCTTTCCTTGAGGATAACAGCAGGAACCAAGCTCCTACATGGATCTTACCTTTCATCACTAATCAACTAAAGCTGATGCTCAAAAAAGCCTTCCCTCATGAGAGCCCAGTTGCTTCATGGTCTTCATCTGTGGGCATATCACATGACTCCACTAGTATCAGCTTGACAGATCCCACAAGCTTCCTAATGTCCCTCTTTCAAGGGGAATCTGCTGTCCCAACTCAACACACATGTTGGGGATCGTCGTATGTACCATACATTAGGACCCTCCGTTTTATGTGTGAAAGAGGCCATTATGTAGGTTTGGGGTCCATTTGCAAGGTCTAAGGACTTTCTTGTAGCATCTAGGGACCTATTTGTAAAGTTTAAGGACTTATCTGTAATATTTATCCCCACTAATGAAATAAATGAGAAGAGCCATCCTATCTCCCTATAAATAGAGCCCAAGGGCTTGGGGGAGGGGACTCTTGGCCATTTGCTCACTTGCTCTTTCCTCTCCGCATACTCCCTCCCTTTATGTTAGGAGGTGTAAATCCCATCGGCGCCCACCGTGCTTGGCACGAAATGTTTTCTTTTTGAGAGAGCGGGGTGGCAGGGAAAAAAACTAAGGCGCTTCGGCATTTAGTCTTGGTACCTTCGGCATTTCATCACTATGGCATTTGATCTCTCTTCCATCTTCGAATTAATTAGGGCCACCGCATTTTACCAAGCAAGAGAGAACTCCGCTATTTCCACTGCTTGTCACCACCTTTGGCGCGGTGGCCACTATATAACCTTCGCATTTTATCAAGCCCAAGCTGCCAGTCTTGGTCTCACGCTCAACCAAGATGGTGTCTAAAGTGACAATGCAGACAGCACCATGCCGCCAATGCTCGCCGGCAAGCAGTTCTGCATCATGATAAAAAAAAAGCGAAGGTCATGTCCCTTTTCTCTAGAAAAGACACTGTTTATTGCAACTTCGTTATTTCGGTACTGCTGTGCAACATTAAAAATCATTATTTTTTCCAATCTTGTTGCCCTTCGCAATTTTTCTTTGTGCATGTTGAAAGTTCAGCATGACCTAACAATCCAAGCTTGTGACTGCACAAAGCAATTGTTTTGTTCCCAGGACCTTGGTCCTTTATTATATCAAACTAAGCTTTATAGGGACATTTCGGCATAGTCGATTGCCTGATGATGACAGCGAAGCTGATCTCTTTTTCCAAATAAATATTAGCAAAGCTTTTCACTATGTGCTTTTCTCCAAACGGCGTCAGCTAATTTGCGAAGCAATATAAATATTGACCCCCATATTAGGGCCTCTTTGATAGAGCTTCTTTGATGGCTTCTCCAGCGCCTTCACGTGATTTCCAACCAAGAGGATGCCTCTTCAGGTGCTTCTTCTTAAAAAAAGGGGGAAGCCGTATCCAAAAATAAGGTGAAGCATGAAGTCACAAAATGATAGCTTCACCAGCTAGCATGCTTGCGAAGATCTGGAGTTGTAGGTTCAAGTCTAGCAAGCAATGCATATGAAACCTAGTAGTGGACTAAGATCATTCCATGAAAGTAGGTGATACTCATTCTAGGAGGACCAAAGAGTAAAACCATTGTCTACTATCAGCAGGGTGCATAAAACTGCATGGTTCCTTACCACACAAGTAAAATCATCCCACACTATGGCTTCTTATCATTGGCAAAGTTGACTTTCATACCTGTCTTGTGTAGCAAGTCCGAGTGATATGCTCATGTGTGAGCATAGACACGGTTCCATGAGTGTTGTAGGCTTGCATCTCCTTATCGCACACCAAGACGGGATTGGTGTCGAAGAGGAGTCTCGACGTGTTGTTTTCATTGTGATCCACCTCCTTGAGATCATCTTGAGGCTATTCATGTCAACCTTCTTAAGCTAGGCATGAGCTCAATGGAGGAATACGGATGTGTGTCACATCGAGGGTCACTTGGGTTTGAGCTTGTCGCCTTCTTCAACGCATCGATGAGCCATTTATCGGGGCCCATTTCATAGCTGCACACAAGAGCAAGAACACAAGAGCAAACTCGAGAACATGTTACGTTAGTGTGAACAATGTGGACCACCCCATCGGTTACTCTTGCAAAGATTCTTTTTATCGCAACTCAAGAATGCAAATAAAATCAACAGAAGAAAGGAAAAATATCTTTTTCTTTTTTAAGGTTTGAGACAAAACACAAAAAGTACTTTGAGAGTTTGAGAAGCTCTCAAGTTATTATTTATTTTTTTTGAAAAGGTTTGTCTCAAATTTATTTATTTATTTTGTTTTTAAAAAATGATTTTCAAAGAAAAATAAAAGAAGAGTTGGAAAAGATTCCAACATGGAGGAAGTTTATTTTGGAAGACTCCAAATATGCAAATGGAGAAACCAAAAGGAGAAAGAAAATCTTTTTCTTAAACTTGAGACAGAATATGATGAACACTTGGAGAAATGCAAGAGCAAGAATTTTGTTGTGAGGGTGCTTGAGTGAAAAACAGATGAAATTGAAGAGTCCAAACACCCTTGCATCCAAACATAAGGAAATGAAGTGCAACTTGGTCAACAACCGCCACAATGGCTATGTGCTGAAAAGTCAAAGGGAGTTGTCCAGAATTGCCTCCAAAATTTTGCTCAAGGCATTTTCCAACAAAAGGTTATCTCAATTTCATTTTCGATAAATTATTCTGAAAGGAAAAGAAAATATTTTCTCTAACATGCAAAAAGAAAATGCCGAGTGGTTTGAGAAATCCAAACATGAGTTGGAAAACTCAAACGTGCAAGAATGCAGATGAAAAGTCAAATATGCAAGAAATGCAGCATTACGAAAAAGCAAATATGCATGTGAAGGACAAATTCAAATAGGCAAAAATGCATGTTGATGGGGCTATAAAATATGCCAAAAAAAGCAAATAAATGATAACTATCGATTATCCCATCGACAAGGGCATCGCCATTTTACGTCCAACGAGCAAGACTTTTCTCCGTCATGTTCAACTCGAGATCCCGGAGAATTATCTGCAAGGTTAGTGCCAAGATACAACCACGATATTTGCAATTTTTATGATAAATGAAAGCATCTACGACCATCCTAAAGAACAGGTAGCAGAAGGAAGCACAAAGGTGGTTGTAGACATCTAGCGTGGTTTCGGCACAACCGATTATTGACTCTAGAGGCTGATCATACGAGCATGCATCTTGTCGGTTTTCAAGAAAGCTCCGATGCTCATGCAAAGAATCATGTTTTTCTAGAGTCGACCTCAAGGCAATCCATAGCCCAAGGGTTTTCCTTATCAAAAGTTTCTTGATCACCAACAAGAACGGCGTATGGAGGGCTAGAGGTAAGAGACTCAAGTGGGGTAGAAGAAGAGGATTGTTGGATTTGAAGTGTTTCTTCCTTCTTGTCCTCTTCTTAGTTGGAAAACTTCACATCCTCATGGAGAGCAAGATCAGGTGATATGAACGGGGATACAAATTTTACTTGCTCAAGTGGTTCATGATTGATATGTGGTTTCGCCAAAGGATTTTGAGTGGTAGTGTTGACGAAAGAGGTTTTCCCAAGACTTTCCTTCATGTCCTCCTTGAGAGGAGTAGGAGACATCTTTTCACAGATGTAATTCGAGGTGTTTCCATAATCATCAAAAAAGATCTTCCTCAAATAAAGGGAGCTCAAGAGGTTGAATTTCTTCTTCCTCCATCATTGTTCTTGGTACGGGAGAGACCTCAACAAGCGAATCTTAGGATGTGGAAAATGGAGGGTTTGATTCGGATGTTGAGGGCTCCTCATGGCTTGGCACTTTTGGTCAAGTTCAAAGAAGGGTTGTTCTCGTACCATAGTCATAAAGGTGGGGTGGAGTTCATAGCCAGATGAGGAAATAGGTTTTGAAGATGATGGTGGCTCAAAGAACTCTCCCTAGGAGCAGAGAATGATTGGATTGTATGTTGTGGCTCCACGATGAGTGTTTTTGGTATTTTTGTATAAGGGAAGGAAATGAACGGGAAAGGATTGGAAGGATACATTGTGGAAGTTGGATGTCAGATAAAGGAAAAGTAATAAAAAAAGGGATAAATAAAAGGATACGATACGAGGGCCAACTAGGTTCGAAGACAAGACAACAACCGTTCCCCGGCAACGGCGCCAGAAATGCTTGTTGGTATTTCCTACACCGAATAGATAAATCCGCAAGCGTACGGAGAATACCGTTGTAGCATTTCACCCGTGAGTATTAAAGTACACTAGAACAGATGAGCTGATTTATGACAAAATTAAGGTGTCACCGACCGCAGCTAGTGACGAAAATTTTGTCATAAATTGCGATTTATGACTATTTAGGGTCCGTCAGCAGTCGAGCGTGGCCAGTCGTGATTTATGACAATTTTAAATTTGCCGTTAGACTATCTCCGTTAGCTAGGTTACCGTATACGTATACTGCCACGCTGGCAGGATGACCGAGGCATCCAACGTGGCAGCAATGCCACGCTGGCGGGATAATGTGGTCGGTCCACGTGTCAGTTTCCTGATGGTCCAGATGTCTATTACGATCGCTGACGTGTCACGTGTTGCAACAGCCACGTGTTGACGAGCGATTGGTCCATGTGTTTCCTTTCTACTTGTCCACGTGTTTCCTTACTGTTTGTCCATGTGTTCTTTTCTGATTGGACCACGTGTCATTTTCTATTGTCCACGTGTCTTCTCATGATTGGGCCACGTGTTTTTTTAATTGGGCCACGTGTCCTCTCCCGATTGGTCCACGTGGCACTATTATATCTGTCCTCGTATCTTCTCCTGAGTGGTCCACGTGTCATATTCTGATTTGCCCACATGCCCGTTCCCTGTTGGTCCGCATGTCATACTCCCGTTACTCCACGTGTCATGTTCTTATTTGCCCACGTGGTCGTTCCGAGCCTATCCAATTTTGTCATAAAATTGCCGTGCCAATTCGTCACAATCATATCGAGCCATATGCTTGGATCGTCACAAACATTCAAGCTAGTTCACATTCACATGATGAGAACCCAATCAATAAATGACTCGATATTATACATGACTTTAACCCAGTGCTGGCACAATTCAGATTCAAGCCAGATCATGAAATGATGCCACATTACAAAATGGTGCCTCCACGAACACGAGTTCAGTAATCACACCCAAACCTGTCAGACTAGAAATGAGGATCATCATTCAGATGCTAGTGGTGAAGGATGCACCTGACCTTCATGTTCAAAATCCCTCCGAAAAAGATGCAATCATCTCTGCCTTTCGTGCTGCTTCCT
The DNA here is from genome assembly GCA_012490785.1 of Eragrostis nindensis. Taxonomy (NCBI): domain Eukaryota; kingdom Viridiplantae; phylum Streptophyta; class Magnoliopsida; order Poales; family Poaceae; genus Eragrostis; species Eragrostis nindensis. The sequence goes on along the minus strand of JAAXCT010001616.1, from coordinate 77,680 downwards.
TCCCCAAAGACTCAAGCTGCGCTGTCGTAGTACAGCGAGCCTCGCTTGCTTCTAGTGAGATCTTCCTCAAGTCAGCCAGCTGCAGTTTCTGTTGTTCAATTGTTTCTCGAAGTTCATCCATTCTGACTTTCTCCAAGTACAGTTCCCACGTCAAATCTTGAAACTGAGAAGACCTGGAAGCTCTACTTCGTTTCTTCGGCGAAATGCCCACAGCACAAAGAAAGGTATTTGATCGCACAACTTCATGAACAGCAGATTCAGGAGACGGCAGTTCCTCTCCCTCTTCCACAGGTTTACCCATCATCGCTTCCATATCATCCTAGCAAAACAAATATGACAGGTCAGAGTTCCATCTTGTTCTCAGAGTTTCCAAATGTGGTGCATGCATATGAGGGCATGAAAAGGAGAGAAGCACTTACAATAGCTTTATGTACCGGCTTGCTAATGAAACCTGTTTTTTGTGATGAATGAAACTCTTTGAACAGTTCCAACGGGGTGGGGCTTCATCCTTATATTTATCTCTCTAAACAAAATGCAAAGAAATGTCAAATATTAGCTTGGAAGAAATAACATGGACAGGATTTGATGAGTAGTAATCACAGACGTCAAGTGATTTGGTTCCTTACCAAGGCATGGACCTGTGCAATGTAGCACCGGGAGCCTGTGCGGTGATTAAACTGGATTTTCTCACAGTTGTGTTGGTTTAGAGACACATTTCCTGCAAAAGGTGCATTTTTGTGAGATTGAGACCAATAGGACTTAAAATCTTGTCTTTGGATCTTTGCAGTATGAACAAGAGGAACGAGGCAGTTTGAAGTCCTGGCATACCTTGTGCTTTGGGCTTGACCACATCTTCACCAGTTTTCCCCATTGCTCATCAGTCATAGATGACACAGGTGACGTCGTCGTCATTCATTCGCTGGTACACCATCAAAGTACTTCATCTTCAGCCTATGTCTCAACTGACGTATGCCAGATTTCAGCATGTCAATGCATGCATCTTGATGCAGGGATATCTCCTAAACTTATTTCATCATCTAATCTACAGTGTTGTACTGATCATCCATCCGATGTTGTTATTCAGATCGGTGCATTCTCATTCAATGTGAAGCGTGAGGAGAACATGAACGATCAAAGAACAATTGCAGCTACCTATTCGGAAAAGGAATGTCATTCTGCATATATTTCAGAAGGTAATGCTTTCAAAAACCATAAGGCTCAGTTTGGCTCTTTCTCATTTGTTGCAAATCATAAGAAGACACCAGAAGTGCTATCATCTAGTGATGCCATGCCATGCAACGCTTTCGTTGGGCCTAATATAAAGAAGGATGAGAATAATAGAGAAACGAGGCCATACGTTAAAATCGGATCAATGTTTGTGGCAATTGATGATTCTAAGGAGCCACTCAAGTTGTTAAATGACTTTACAAGAGTGCCTAATACCTTCCTTCCTGGTACTACACGACTCCCAAGTCCATCCAACCACGGAATCAGCAGATATGGAAATTCCAAATCAGTTCGGTTTCGGTATGGTGCAGTCAGACAGGCGTGGACAAGAAATATCATATCTCCCTCATACAGAGTCCGTTGGGGGTGAATTAGTACTTTATGGAAAGATATTTCATAACCTTTCCAACGCATATGGCCCCGTTGTCAGATTCGTCTCGAGTCGGTTACAGTAATGAAATCAATCGTCGGGTTGTGTTGAGTCCGAGTCAGTTGAGTCCTGGTCGAGTCGGACTTGGTGTTTGGCTGGCCTGCGTGCCTAAAAGCCTAGGGCCGGCGCCCCTGTATGGGTAGTTGATTATTTTCGTGAGTTTTATGTCTTCCTCTCAAGGATAGAACCCTAGGGGCGATTTCCCCTTGTATCTCTTGTCAAGAGATTCTGCTGGTCGATTCCGTTAGTGGATCTCCGCTTGGGTGTGCAATCAGGACCTTGTTTCCTGGGCGCTCGCTTGGATCCTGTTGGGATTCATCCTCTTCTGATCGTGGGAGCTTCTCACGGGTGGAAGATTGTATCTTGGGTTTGGATTACTCCTTGTAAGCTGAATCCTTTTATCACAATTTGTGCTGCTGTATTGTCTTTGTGGATCATCCTTACTTGTTCTGAATTATCAAGGATCTATCATTTATATATCAGTTTGTGCTTCTTAAATTTGGAGACATATTTGTTGCTGCTCGTACCGTGAAAGATTGGGACAAAATCTGGACATTGCTAGTGTTTGCTAGGCGTGTCTTCATCACATCTTTCACTGTCTTGTTCGTGGTGACCATGCAAAAATTTCCCTAGTAAAGAGCAAAAACATACGTAACAAAGAGAATACAAATCATAAGCAAAACTTTGATACAACATGTCAACTAGAGTAACTTTAATACTTACAGAAACTTCACAATTGAGTCACACATATAAGAAGGATCCTTCTTGTACTCCTTCCAATGAGGAAGGACTGGTATGTGCTGGCGAATAACCATGCCGCCCTCAGTTGCAAACTTTGCAGCTTGAATTGGTATTGCTAGCCGTTTCATACCTTCAGAAATGCGGATTACCAACTTATTGTCTATTGCACTATTTATCCTATGAAGCTTTGCGCCAGCTCTTGGTCTAGCCAGTGGTCTACGGAAGATTTCTTCAACTAACAAAACTGCACTGATGTGTTAGTCATTATGTTGCTGTCAGCAACTGAGACAACAATATTTGGCAAGCACAAATAAGATACTTGTCTCCAGCTCGCAACCTGTGTTCCACTTCTGTCCGCTGTTGCATAGTGATTTCATCTTCAACTAGCCACATTGCATTTATGTGTCAGTCGTTATGTTGGCGTCAGCAGCACAGACAATAACATTTGGCAAGCACAAAAGACATACTTGCCTTCAGCTTGCACTTGTTTGGCAAGCACAAAGAAGATACTTACCGTCCTCTTGCACTTGCCTCTGGTCCTCTGGTGTGCCCTCCTCCTGTGCACTGGTGACCTCTTCAGCTAACAAAATTGCATTGATATGTCGTTATGTTGCTGTCAGCAAAAGAGATCATAATATTTGGCAAGCACAAAGAAGATACTTACCTTGCTCTTGCACTTGCCTCAGATCCTCTAGTGTGCCCCCTTCTTGTGTACTGGTGACCTCTTGAGCTAACAAAATTGCATTGATATGTCGTTATGTTGCTGTCAGCAAAAGATATCATAATATTCGGCATGTACAAAGAAGAAACTTACTTCCCTCTTGCACTTGCCTCAGATCCTCTAGTGTGCCTGTTGGTCGTTTATACGCACCCATTTATATACCGCAAGTGGACGGTGTACATTGTAGCTTTTTCCCTCAGAGTATTCCAAGGTTTATATCGAATCCACAAGGATCAGCAAGAGAACCGTGTTTAGGGTTTACTATTTCGTCTAACAAATCAATCCTAGCATGAAGTACATATTGCATATACAAGAGCATGAAAAAGGGTGAAAGTGAGGGTTGTGCCGGCCGGCACGAGGGGTGTGCCGATCGGCACAGGAGCTAAATTGCACTTGAATGGCCTAAGGAACTTGATTAGATCACAGGGTAAGTTAGCCAAGTCTGCTAGTTGAGATCGTAACCAAAAAGCTTAATTAAATAGCATCATAAACGGAATTACTCAATTATTGATAATCGAAGATCGGTAGGTCGAAACCCCTTTCCGACGAGCCCTGTCACGACCAATCGCCTTAGTCGGTAGCCTCTTCCTACTCTACACATCATCTCAAAGATCATCGTGTATGCATTAGCGGCTGTTGAGGTACGGAGACGACATGCAATTATGGCGCATACAAGATCCGGATATCGTCTTAACCACAATGGAGATAGAGAGAGATTGAATCTTTCACCTCTTATTGCCACCACAATTAAGATAACATCTAATTACTTAGCCGCGTTACTAAGCGTTGGAACAGGCATATGTAAGACTATAAAATCCAGGCAATCAATAATCGAAACCATTCATCCACATATTCAACCATACTTCGATAATACATAGTGCAAGATACATCACCATCTAGTAGCCCTACCTTGATGGATCACCTCTTCAACACCAGTGGTTCTTGATCTAACAACTAGAGAACATGAAGAACGGGGCAAAGCCCCGGTGGCTCTAAACTTACTAGCTGTGTTGTCCCTCTGGCGGCCGATCTCCGTCCACGGGGCGTCCCATGGGTTATATATACAGTGGGGAGGCATTTGGAGGCGAAAAGAACCAATTCTAGGTCGGTGCCGGTCGGCACCAAAGGTGTGCTGACCGGCACGACTGGTTTCCAACTCGGACTCGATTTTCCTTTTTCGCAGCTCCGCCTTCCACCGTCCGGAGTCCAAATAAGGCAAACTCGGACTCTATCTCGTAGCCCTCGAAAAGATCTACAACTTTGGTATTCATTGGATCTCCAGATTCGGCCCTCTTGATTCCCAAATATGCGATGCCAAAATATCTGTCTTCTCTGCACAGGTTTCCTTGCGGGGCCCGTATCTCCTAACTCCAGAATCCAAACGGGACAATCCATATATGTTCCGGAAAGCTCTCGACGAGATCTACAACTTTCCTTTACATTGGATTCCCATTAGAGCACGTCTTGAACTCGAAATCCGCATGGCAATGCAGTGCTGTTTCTGGACTGCGCGAATTGATCTTTCCTTCCGGATAAACCTTCTTGAAATCCTTAGGCATTGGGCCACGACCTTGGGCTTGCATGTTGGGTTCCATGGACGTTCAGAGGTGTCTTGTAGGTGCCATGGGCCAGTGGGAAGCCCTCCTTGCATGGCGAGTCGGGCTTCATGTTGATACTCCTCATATAAGAGCCATTTTGTCGTCTTTTCACCTGTTTTTGCAATATAGCAGTAAAACGACACTACATGTGGAATTCATCAAGGTTAGAGGTAAAACACATGATTATGATGAGAATATGGTACGATGTTGGTGGTTTTGGGTATATAAAATGGGTACTTAGAAACCACCAACAGCTCCCCCATGCTTAAACCTTTGCTCGTCCTCGAGTAAATAAATCACTTTACCCTCTCAAGAAGAGATCAGCGTTGCAGTCATGTCATCTTCACTTGCATTCATCAAAACACATGCATATCCAACCCGCTTTAAGAGTATAGCACAAAAGTTTTATATTGCACCAATTCTACTACTCAAAGATACTAATGGGGGACAGATTATGACTTAGAACCGACCACAATGATCAAATAAAGTAGCTTCGACTCTCAAAGCAGATTACTCCTCAAACTAGGCCTTAAGATGATAAAGTTTTTCCAAAAATTCAGTCTCATTCATCCAAACAAAACACTCTCTTGCAAAGAATCAAGACAACACTCATCTCGCAAATCTCACAAGCCAAACAACTAGAAGTGATCCTATCTACAATTATTTAGTGGAAGGCTTTATGTGTAGCTTGGTAGGAAAACAACTAGCAAAACAATGTAACTTAGAATATTGTCAAATCAAGAGATAGTTCTACTTGGTTTTACAAAGACTTGTCAAAAAGGCCATTGGAATAACATGATGAAAGAGAGGGAAACACACGTTTTAGAAAGGTGGACATGTGCAAATGGCAAAAGATGATCTCAAGACACAAATGAAGTTCTCAAAATCAGATTGCATATGGTTGGAAGGATAGAGTTTCAGCCAATTGAATGCACTTACTTGAATATGATGGTTTTATGCACAATCTTCTATGAAGTCCACTCTTGCAACTTGATATAACACTATAAACAATCTTGATCTTCCATCAACAGTCTTTGAAGTCCATTAACTAGTGCTTCGGAATGTAGATGACGATTCAACTCCCCCATGCTTAAACGATGCTCGTCCCGAGCATATAGGAAGTGGAAAAAGAAAAAGCACTAGTTAACCCTTTTATTTCTTCTCCTTGACCGTCTGAAACACATATACTTGATTTCTGGAGATAACAGGGGGCTTTTCACTGATTTTGTACTTTGTGCCGGTCGGCACGAATTTGTGCCGGTCGGCACGAACCCAACTTTTCTCCGTTTTCGCCTCAAATTGATCCTTTACGCTTCAGAAAGTCTTCAGAGGTGTTTGGTGATGAAAATCTTCGTATTGAGCAAGATATCTTGATAATTTGTGCATAAAACCATAGAAATAGTGCAATGGCTCGACGAGAAACTCATATCATAGGTTGTGGACAAGGATTGGACAACACCAAACGAAATATGGGTTTACAGGTGGGAATATTCAGCGAAGTATGCACACATTCAGAGTAGAATAGGCAATGCTGAATATGAATAAGGCTAGAAAACAAGTGATAGTTACGCAAACGGAATGGCCAGCTTCTAAGTCTCATACCAAAAGAACACAAACTTGATCCAACTCACCAAATTACATGTTGCAATCTACAGGTTTATCATATAGGTGTAGCATATTTGGCTTTGGTAGGTATGATCAATGCAAGAGAGCAATATTTGCAAGGATTAGAGACATAGGACATTATAGTTTTCCAAAAATTAGTAAGGACTCAAGCTATGTTGGAGTTTTCTTTTTAGAGAGCAAAGCATGTTGTCATGAAAAACAATTCAATCATATGGGGTCTCTATCAAATCATCTGTCAACAAACACCACCACTAAAGCAAATAGAGTTCATAGAATTGGTGCTTAGTTCAAATTCATTAAAATTCAGCGGGGACAATTATATGCAACGAATCATACATGCAAGTTCCAATAACAATAGCAACTTTCATCATATCTCGAGCAAGTTCATCATAAATATGTATTATTCGAAGTGAAAGCACATAGACGGTGATGATACAAACCAGCTCCCCTAGATAGAGTAATGACATTTGGTCACCCTAAGGTAGCTATTAGGGATATGTCATTGTCCATTCTAAATTCTAAGTGGCAAATTACAAACAACCTTTCGCATGAACAAAACGAGAACGGTACCACATCACAAAAGAAAGCAAAACCCAAGTTGATAGCAAGAGGCAAGAGCAGCGAATGAGAAGATAATAGGACTAGAGAAGAGAAGGAGCAAAGAGATGTTACCGTCTTTTAGTGAATTGAAGTTCAGAGCGTGCCTCCCCCATGCTTAAGATGTTGCTGAATTGCATGAGAAAAGCTTGACAGCACGGGCAACAGCGCAGTGCCGATCGGCACAAAGTGGTGCCGGTCGGCACAAGGGTCGTGCCGGTCGGCACAAGTGTGGTGCCGGTCGGCACACTCCATCTTCGTCATCGTTTCTGGATTTTCAACTCGTCAACGCCTTGTAGTTGCTGTCCCATTGCTCCCTCTTGTTCATGCGGCTGTTTCTCCTTAATTCCTTCAACTTCCTTCTTGTGAGATCGATTCTTTCATTTCTGCAAAACAATTGAAGCACACATACTACCCCCGAGGTGATGATCGGGAGTAGAAGAATATCTACCAGCTAACAACAACTTCAAAGTTCCACTTGTGTCGATTTGGTTATAGTAGAGAAAAGAAAACAAAATCCTAATGGGTGTACGTGTGTGCAGAAGTGTGGATGCATGAAGTTAATTATCACAATGTTAGCAAGCAAGCAAGACCATAATGTTATTCCACAATTCAGTCTAAACACCACGTTCACACAAAATTGCTAAACGAATGTGCAGCTAACACAATTCTATGATCAAAAGTATTCATCATTTAGTCTTGAAACAAAGCAAACTTTGTGGAGAAAAAGGGTTTGAAGTTAGCAACGAAAGTTAGAGGCGTGGAAGCAACACAAGAGCAATGTTTACACCTAGCTCTAAGCACCATGCTTACAACTAGATTGCTAGCAATCTAAACAAAATTCTTTAACAACCAAAGTCTAAACACCATGTTTATCACGACTTAGCCATTGCAAAACTCCGCTGGATTAGAAAGATAGCGCATTGAAAAAGAGTAGCAACCAACCAATGCAAATGATGCAAAACATAGCAAGGCATATTAACTATCCAATGTTGTTCAACGAACAAGCATAAACACCACGTTTACACCTAAAGTTGCTAAAGAGAGTGCGATCAAAACCAATTAAGTGCTCATTGGAGAGTAAACAAGCCAAGCTATCATGAGTGGAAAAGTGAATATGAACATGCAAAGTCAGAGGCTAGTGTGAAATAAATAAAAACATGTTAGGTGGCATCGATGGAATGCTTAGAAAGCATTTGGGCATTTGTGCCGATCGGCAATGGTGTCGTGCCGATCGGCACATGGGGTCTTGGCTCTGGTATGTGATGAAAAATGAGTGGTGGAAGGCTTAGGTAGGCTGAAATCAAATGGTTAAATGCATGCAGGCGAAAAAATTATGCAAATACAAAAACAAAGCAAGTGCTCACATATTATGCATGCAGTGGATAATTTTGCAAACAAAACACATAATGATGGTGGTCTAAAAAGAAAAAGTTAAACTAGAACAAATTAGACACAAGTGAACCAATTGAGTTGGGTAAAGCTCACATCGAAGCAAAAACTCTAGGTTGCCCTCCTAGCAGCACTAAACAATCCACACAAAAGACTCAAAAACACGGGTTGCCTCCCGAAAAGCGCTTTAGTTATAGTCGAATAGCTAGACTTCTTACATACCTGATTGTCGCGAAGCCATGGTTCTTGGTGTAAGATCCTAATGATATCCATGCAGCTTGTACTATGCAAACTTCGTCGTGGTTTACTTATAGCCCGTCTTTATTGTGTTGCATATTGCTCAATGTGTGTAAATGATTTAATGCTCTTGAGTCTTCAATCTTGTTCAACTTCCGATCATTTGCTTCATGGGAAAATCGCTCAAGCTATTTTCATTGTTGTCATCTTCGTCTCCTTCCTTAATCTTGTCATCGATAATCTGCAGCTCCTGTTCTCTCTGAATTTCGCAATACCAACAGAACGAAACTGGTTCTAAAACCTGTACCATAATGTAGGTATCAAAAATATCTTTCCAACGAGTGCTCATACACCTCAAACGGATTCCGTATGAAGGACTTATGAGTTTTTTACTCCAAGGCTGCGTGCTGTTTGAAAATCTGACAGCACGCGCAGCGTCCAATGATTTGCTCATAAATCCTTGTACAAAAATCCAAATCCAGCACCGTTTGATGCTTTGGAAAGAAGACTTGAAGCTCTCTCCAGATATAAAAGTTTCATATATTGATCAGCTCGGAGAACTTACAGAATTACCAATGATTTCAGCTTCTTGATCGTTTCTTCCGGAGAATCTTGATGACTTAATCTTTTCAAGCATTGGAGCATGTGTCAGCTTGTCCTATGACTTGTGAATCTTGATCAACGTTGCACCAGCGAGGTATGATGATGTAGAGTCGATGCAACTTCTCAAAGCTTGCCTATTGATCCACCAAGTTGACGGGAGAAGAATTCCGAAGAAATCTGCTATGTCTTGTTCCAGCCGACGACTTGTTTGTGCTTTTCTGCTGCTACCAGGAGGAATTAGAGGCTGCGACCTGTGCCATTGCGTCGGGCATCAAATTATCTTTCCAACAAGTACTCGTGAGTCCTCATCGGACTCCGTATGAGGGAGATATGGCCGTTTTTCTGAAGGTATGTCAGGCTGTCTCGCGATGAATCCGAATTGAATTCAAACTTCCAAATATTCAAACTCCGTGTTTGGAACGACTTGAATCCGTGTCAATCATTAAAAAGAAGTCTTCTAAATGTTGGAAACCCATAGATCACGTGGATATTGGACTTTAATTCCATATTTGGCTCAAACTTCCAATTGTTTGCATCTCTCGCGAAATATCCAAACAGCCTGCACAACATCTCGTATTTTGGCCATAAATCCTTGTAGGAAGCTCCAAATAATGCGAGACTTGAACTGTTGGAAACTAGACTTGATGCTCTTTCAAAATATCAAATTTGTAGGCCTTGCAATCCTCTGTACTGACGTGCACACCTTCGGGAAGTCAGCAAACAGAATAACAACTCATGATCAAGAACGTATCCACCATGCCTTCAATGTTATCAATTGAAATCCTCGATCTTCATGGTAAATAGCCCTCAATCTTTACTCCCATTACCTATTGCTGTAAACAAGACAAATCTTCGCAGAGCATTAGTTAAAAAAAAATTATTGACACACAAGAGCGTACCTTCTTTTGAGCAGTGTGGTGCCGATCGGCATGGGCGTTGCGCCGATCGGCACTAGCGAGTCTTTCATGAAGAGGGACTCCATAGCAGATGATGGGCCACTAACAAAGTTAGCACCTACTGCTATGGAGCAAGCAACATCGTCGTCCTCCAGTTGAGGTTGTGTGCCTAGCCTTGTACCTGTTTTCAATGGACACACAAACAAAGAAAAACAGGGTATATGCAATAGAAAGATAAGGATTAGTTTGATAAACTAGATAGATCGCCCTAGGTTCGAGTTGCCGATCCCCGGCAACGACGCCAGAAAAAGCTTGTTGGTCGTTTATACGCACCCATTTATATACCGCAAGTGGACGGTGTACATTGTAGCTTTTTCCCTCAGAGTATTCCAAGGTTTATATCGAATCCACAAGGATCAGCAAGAGAACCGTGTTTAGGGTTTACTATTTCATCTAACAAATCAATCCTAGCATGAAGTACATATTGCATACACAAGAGCATGAATAAGGGTGAAAGTGAGGGTTGTGCCGGTCGGCACGAGGGGTGTGCCGATCGGCACAGGAGCTAAATTGCACTTGAATGGCCTAAGGAACTTGATTAGATCACGGGGTAAGTTAGCCAAGTCTGCTAGTTGAGATCGTAACAAAAAAGCTTAATTAAATAGCATCATAAACGAAATTACTCAATTATTGATAACCGAAAATCGGTAGGTCGAAACCCCTTTCCGACGAGCCCTGTCACGACCAATCGCCTTAGTCGGTAGCCTCTTCCTACTCTACAAATCATCTCAAAGATCATCGCATATGCATTAGCGGCTGTTGAGGTACGGAGACGACATGCAATTATGGCGCATACAAGATCCGGATATCGTCTTAACCACAATGGAGATAGTGAGAGATTGAATCTTTCACCTCTTATTGCCACGACAATTAAGATAACATCTAATTACTTAGCCGCGTTACTAAGCATTGGAACAGGCATATGTAAGACCATAAAATCCAGGCAATCAATAATCGAAACCATTCATCCACATATTCAACCATACTTCGATAATACATAGTGCAAGATACATCACCATCTAGTAGGCCTACCTTGATGGATCACCTCTTCAACACCAGTGGTTCTTGATCTAGCAACTAGAGAACATGAAGAACGGGGCAAAGCCCCGGTGGCTCTAAACTTACTAGCTGTGTTGTCCCTCTGGCGGCCGATCTCCGTCCACGGGGCGTCCCATGGGTTATATATACAGTGGGGAGGCATTTGGAGGTGAAAAAAACCAATTCTAGGTCGGTGCCGGTCGGCACCACCAAAGGTGTGCCGACCGGCACGACTCGTTTCCAACTCGGACTCGATTTTCCTTTTTCGCAGCTCCGCCTTCCATCGATCATATCTCCACCGTCCAGAGTCCAAATGAGGCAAACTCGGACTCTATCTCGTAGCCCTCGAAAAGATCTACAACTTTGGTATTCATTGGATCTCCAGATTCGGCCGTCTTGGTTCCCAAATATGCGATGCGAAAATATCTGTCTTCTCTGCGCAGGTTTCCTTGCGGGGCCCGTATCTCCTAACTCCAGAATCCAAACGGGACAATCCATATATGTTCCGGAAAGCTCTCGACGAGATCTACAACTTTCCTTTACATTGGATTCCTATTAGAGCACGTCTTGAACTCAAAATCTGTGTGGAAATACAGTGATGTTTCTGGACTGCGCGAATTGATCTTTCCTTCCGGATAAACCTTCTAGAAATCCTAAGGCATTGGGCCACGACCTTGGGCTTGCATGTTGGGTTCCATGGACGTTCAGAGGTGTCTTGTAGGTGCCATGGGCCAGTGAGAAGCCCTCCTTGCATGGCGAGTCGGGCTTCATGTTGATACTCCTCATAGAAGAGCCATTTTGTCGTCTTTTCACCTGTTTCTGCAATATAGCACTAAAACGACACTACATGTGGAATTCATCAAGGTTAGAGGTAAAACACATGATTATGATGAGAATATGGTACGATGTTGGTGGTTTTGGGCATATAAAATGGGTACTTAGAAACCACCAACAGTGCCCCCCTCTTGTGTACTGGTGACCTCTTCAGCTAACAAAATTGAACTCGTACCTTCATCTTGCACTTGGCTCTCGTCTTCTAGTGCCCCTTTCTGTGTAGTGTCATTTGAATTAGCCAGTTCCCTTGTCCGCTGCCAGGTTATTCTTATACCGTGAACTTGCCTGTCAGGTGCCACTACTCTCTTGCATCCCCTTCCGCTCCGCCCTTTACCTTCAGAAACTTGTGACATCTCAAAAGGAAAAAATAGAATAGTTGGGTTGAAGTAGAACAAATTGCATAACCCAAGCTACTGAGAAGAACATAGAAACTTGGCGACCGAAGGCAACAAGAGCACCTTATCAATGGCAGCTTTGCTTCGAGTCGATGCACTGACAAATGACTGAAATCGCGAGCTCCCGATCCGACCAGCGAATTTTGATTGTATTGTAGCTAGCTTTTTTTGCCGTATAGCCCTCTTCAGAGTTAGCTCAAACCCTTCCTGGTGAAGCACAACCTCTACACATTTGTAAAAAGGATTGTGTCAGATTATTTGTTTCAAATCCATGAAGTAGAGACAACTACATATCTTTTCTATGCCCCAATCGATAAATTTGAACTAACCAACAGCCTGTGCAACGTAACGTATATAGCTATGTAGAAAGTACTGTTGGAAAGAGGGAAGTGTTGACAGCTCTTAGACCCAAAATAAACCGTCAACTAGCTGCACCTTTTGCCCTCAAATCAAATACCAAAGGTAGACTTAGGTCTTGAAACTACTGATTTCCACGGGTCTTGGTGAATTTGTGAGTGCGGCTGCATTTCACAGGAAGACGGGGAAAAGGAAGCATAAAAGGCCCACTTTGCAAACACTGATTTTCCCCAAAATAAAGATATCTCCCCAAAAGCCCAATATCAAGGAAATAGGAAGAAAGATCCTCTCTTGGAGATCCTCAATGATGGCAGAGATATATGGACCCACCAAATCAACCCAAATCATATGAAGAATATCTCAGAGGATCCATATCAGAATCATATCAAATATAATCCAAGGATCATATCAGAATCATATCAAGAATATTTCAGCGAACAAAATTCATCAGCTTTCATTTCCATAATTCCTTCAGGGATATGATAGTCACGGAATGCATGTTGAAATTCTTCCCAGCTGATTGTGTCTGGTTCTGTTGTTGCTTCACAGAGATTGTCCCACCATTCTGCGGCTGCTCCTGTTAGATGATGTGTTGCCAATATCACCTTTTCTTGATCATTAGCATTGATAACTTTGAGCTTCTTATCGATGTTTCTGAGCCAGTCGTCAGCTGCTAATGGGTCTTCATCGGTGCTGTCGTAGACAGGTGGCCTAAGTTTCAAAAATTCTGTTATCTTGGAATTGATTCCGTGATTGTTCTGTTGCTTTTGCGAAAGAACTTGCAACAGTTGGGTTTGCATAGCCATTACTTCTGCAAGGTTGACCGGTGGTACTTCAGGAATCTCATTACTACCTTGGTTGCAGTTGCCTTCGGTCTCTTGGTTGTTTTCTTCTTCTGCGTAGTGACCTTCCTCAGTTTCCTTGCTATGGGCTGCGAAGGGCCCTCTGTCACTTGCTTGTTGCCGTTGGCGAGTTTGTACCCGAACGGACTTCTTTGGTGGCATCCTGGTTTCACCAGCAGAGATTTAGGCAGGGGTTTAGGAAAAGGTTTAGGCCTTAAGCTGTTATTAAGCTGCTATTCTAATTATCAAACTGTTGTTATTGTTATTATACTATTTAGTTTGATTAAAAGCACTCAATCATAGAGAAATAAGGAACCAAAGTCAACAAAATCATCGAATCACACAAACAACGTGATTTATTTGTTGAGGTCTCATATGTGAGCGTACTGAAGACGAAGCTTTAAGACTTACGGGTATGTCGACTATCGATCTTTGATTGTCCTCAGAACTCGACTAATAGTCCGTTGACCAAAAGAATCGAGAGGGTCATACGACTCAGTCGGGTAAAGGAAAACCATTGCTCACGTTACTGCATTGGGGTGCTTTGTTGACTTGATGCTTAGTGTTATCCAGGCGCATGTAACCATGGTTATTGCATTCCACTAGGGTTGAGATCCAAAATTTATATTCTTTCCTTGCTCGAAGGTAGCAACTCCAATACATCTTGTGCTCTCAAACAGAATTACATTCCCAAAAGAATTTTGATCATCAGGGATTACAACTTACTAGTTATCACTAGTGCTTCTGAGGCAACTGTCCTTTATAAACTTCTCATACTGGATCGATGTTGGGGCAATTTGCTCTTATGTGACCTTCTTGTCTGCAGTGGAAACAAAGTCTTGGCTTCTTGGGCCGTTCAGACGTACCTTGACCCGATGCTTCATTGTCACCTTTCTTTTTCCATCTGCGACGTTTTCGAGTATTCCGGGTTTGCAGGGCTTTGGTAAGGTCGGCAACTTCTTTCGCTATACTTCTCATTGTTTCTTCCAAATTGTCGATTCTTTCTACCAGGTGTATGACTCTGCAGATTTGTTTGTTGTTCCCATTACTGTAATTTCCTTGCTCTTGAGCCTTTTCTGGCATTACAGATTCAATCTCTGCAGTTAGTCCTGAAACTTGAGGCACTTCATCCCTCATGTTGGTCTTAACAGCTCTTGTTTCCTTGCTTGGTTTGTAGAAGGGGCAATCAGCGAACTTATGTTCGGGGCTGCGGCAATTGAAACATGTCCTCTTGGTTCCCATAGCGGCATTGCCCTTGTTCTTTCTTTTGGGAGCCACATATGGTTTGCAGTAAACCTGGTATAATGTGTTCTCCACTTCTATAGTCTCGTAGTCGGGGTCATCCATTGGGTTGAACGTGCCTGTGCAGACATGGCGAGTTGAGAAGTGACTTCTGCGGTTGGTCAGGAGAGGAACAGAAGATTTTCAAAGATCAGGGAAGAGGTACTATGGAGGATTTTGAAACTAGTTTTGAAAATAGTTGTTTTCGAACGCGACAAATCCTAGGTTTTCGTTCTACGGTCAAGTAATGCTCTGATACCAATCTGTCAGACCCCATTTCTGGAATCTACTGTGCATCCTGTATCAGTCCCTGGATCAGTAGCTGATACGCACAAGAACACAGATATGATAATCAGAAGCATACTTCGAATAGGTAAATAAGTAAGATACCTGATATAAGACCCTTAGTGGCGGTACGACAAGGATTCAAACTATCCAAGTCACTACGGCCAACTAACGGTGAAGCAGACAGCGGAAAACATGGCCCAACGCCACAAGCAAACTTGAGAAGCAGAACCGAAAACCCAATCGTCGTCGTTCTCTACGAAGTCTTCTCCTACTAAACCAACAATTGCAAACACGTGAGTACATAAGGTACTCAGCAAGCCCTACACTACACAAGGGTATATATATATGCATATTTGGTCTTAGCAAGGATTAGGCTGTATGGTTCATTTGCAGCAAGCAATTTTTATGCAAGGTTCACTAAAGCAAGTGAAGGAAATTCTTAGATAAAACAGAGAAGTAACTGTCAATATTTTAGCTGGTTGGCCCTGGGGGAGTATGAAGCATTCCCGCCAGTTCCCAAGTTTTAGTTGGGCCTTCTGACCTCAATGGTCATACCGACCCGGCATCCATGCCATCACTTCCAAAACACGAGCAGTCTACTGCTCACTCACACTTCAAGGAATGAGAGGTGGCTAATCATATCGAACTCAACAAAGATGCGTCATATGCCGTGACAACGTCCATCCGGATGAATTTTACACTCTGCAGAGGTTGTACATCTTTTCCCACGGGCTATGCACTCTTGATCGGAGAGTAACATAACGCTCATTCCATCTTCTCCGAGTACCACACACAATGCCACCCACGAACCATGCCCAGGGGCTCATTCATGAGACTATAAGAGTCGATCATGCAGATCCTCCTCACATTCGATGTGGGGATCACAAACCGGACTCCTGAGCAATACAAACTCCGGAGTCTGCTCCTGGTTGCTCGCTTGCACTACTGCCCTCCAGGTGGATCAAAGTGGTAGGCACCAAGAAGGTAGGGTGAGTCCTTCCCATACAGGTTCCGTGGTTGTACGAGAATCATCTTGTTAAAGGTTGAATGAACCGGTCCTTATGTGGCCGGGCAAGCACCATGTCTCCCGCACTAGGGGACTATCACACAATCCATCACAATTCACTAATGGCCTTGCCCGCAGTCCAACCCATCCCATTACCGTCACCAACATCATCACCTAACACAGTTGTGCTACCCCCAACCCCAATATTACGCACACCACCAAACTCATTTAACACATTTATAAAGCATAATATATGAGTACGGTGTGGCAATGTAGAAACATTGCGGGGTCCTAAGCAGTTCTAGAAGCAAGGTGAACGTGCCATCATAGAAATGATGGAACTATCCTAGGGTTATCAAGGTGACAGGTAATCAAGGGTAAACGAGGATTCACGTATTAACGCCTAAATAGTGGCATTAATAACAGTAAGCAAATAGGACCATAACTACACAATCAGTAAAATAACAAGTAATGCATAGTACGAGAACAGGCCATATAGGTGCATTGCGAAAACAGTAGGTTCAATCATGATCAAGGAGAAGTAGAGCTTGCCTGACGAACGCTATCCTAATCTTTCAATTCTGGATTCTTCAAGCTCTTCTGTTGAGGTCGATATATCCTCGAGTCCTTCTTCAAAGCTTGTATCTTCTGACTCGTCCTTGGGCTCGGATTCTTGGATTCATCCTGAGGATTGATCTTCCTTGAATTCTTCTGGCTCTTCCTCGAATCTCGCGTAAGCTAGCGCATAGAAACATACCGTATAAACAAACTACCGCAAAGGAAATAAAGAACGAAAAGAGCCGAATAAGATCCAATTAACTCCAATAAGAATCGATAAAACTCCAAGAGAAATGGCTATGTTAATGCAATGCATATTATTTATGAAAGATTATTTATTATAAGTTTTATTCATGGCCTTATAAGGGCCATATTCACCTAAACAAACTATTAATTATCTAAGTTCTCTTAAAAGAGGCAAGGGTGCAACCTTATGGTGAGGATGATGAGATGCATATGTTTTATTGACGGTGATTGCGTGCATATCTATTATATAAAACTTAAGTTGTTTCTATTAAAGAATATGGGTGGTTCGGGAAAAGGATATGCAGATGCAGAGGCGTATCTAATCTAGGCATGCATGCATGATATGAATGCATGGTTGCAATTGAAATAGCAATGAGCAATAACTCCATAAGATCCAATAGAACATCGATAAAAGACAAGAGACCCAATTCATGTATGATGCATTAAGTTTTACTTTAAGAAAGATTTTATTATTTTAAGAAGACTTATTAGGAGCGATGCATCGAGCACTAAGGCTTTTAGTGTGAATGAAGGATGCTAAACACGATGAGGAAGACATGCATGCATGAAGAAGAAGGCGGGTGTGTGTATGTGTTATTCGTATACTTGCAACACTAAAGCTTTATATAGGCCGTAACCTGTATAAAGGTACATGTAACAAGTACATGAAATGTGAGGTGTGTCACTTTAAGAACTTCTACATCTTTTTGTATTACCTAATGATGATTTGCTATTATACTATCCATTGAGTTAGTCGTCATGCGTCGAGCACACGACGGTGGTACATGATCATGTATGATATGAATGCACAGCTGAAATCAAATACCAACAAACAATAACTCCGATAAGATCTAATGAATATAACATAAACGAGAATAAACAGGTTGAATAAGCTGGGTAAAGACTGGTGGCAACATTGGATTAGGTTTGGTCGGGCGATAGCTGAGCTCGGTTAAAGATTGGAGCTTAGTTGTGGTTAAAAAGAGTTACTATGCTTTGACGGAGAACAACACAACGAGATTGGTTAGGTTTTGATCCTAGAAGGTGAAGGAATGGCAGTCTAAAGCAAGATCAACGATGAAAGATTTGCCGAGATGGGATTTGTCGGGCGAGAGGGAAACTTAGGGTATTGATGATTTGTAGATCTGGTGTGGAGCTCCAAGGACAGTACCAAAAGATACTACGCGTTTCTACGAACGCGTGAGCGCAAGAATCGCTCAAAACGGAGCTCGGATGGAAAAGATATAGACGTTTAAAGATTCTAAGGGCTTGTTTGCGATTTTAGAATAGTTTCTAAGGACTTATCTGTAAGAACAGAAAAGTTCTAGGGACCTATGTGTAATTATGGAAAAGTTGAGGGGCCTTGGTGTAAAAAGGTAGGGGCTAAAGGGTAAATACAGAAAAGTATAGGGTCTTTTCTGTAAAAAGGTAGGGACCTATACAGAATAAAATAAACTGGAGGGGCCTATCTGTAAAATTACCAGGTCAAGGAATTTCTTGGATTTTCTGGATTTATTCTTCTGTTGGAAAAGCCATGGACCGAGTTCATGGGGGTGTGGACCGAGTCTACGGCCGGTGCACGGTGAGCCGGGGCGGTGCGCCGCGGCGGCGCTTGGCCGGAAACCTCGCCGACGGCGACTACGGTGGCCTAGGGCTGACGAGGACTGGACGACGGGCTTCTACATGCGATGGCGGAGCGTTTCCAGGAAGATGTCGTCGATGAGGACGACGAGCGAGACGACTAGGGCTTGCCGGAGCTGGGCAAGGCGGCGGCGCACGAAGGGGATGCGTACGCGCGCATGCTTGAGCGAGTGCGAGCGGTCGGTGGGATGCGCGCGGCTGCGAGGAAGGTGTTGCGCGCCTCAGGCGAGCTGGACGCGGTCGGGAAGGTGACCGGTGTTAGGTGGCGCGGCGGCGATGGGCGGCGCACGGTGAGAGCTCGGCTCAGGCGGGGAGGAAGAGAAAGAAGAACGGGGAAAGAGAGAGGGAAGCACGGGGATCCTTACCGGCGGCTCGGTTGAGTCGGAGACAGCCGGACGACGGAGATCGACGACGGTCGGCAATGGAGGAGAGAGAGTTAGGGTTAGGGGAAAACGAGAGAGGGAGTCGCGGCGAGGAGGAGTCGGGGGCTATTTATAGGCGGAGGGGGAAGGAGCTTCGAGGCGAAGAGATTGGGCCGGGCGGCCTTATCTTATCTGGTCCGCCGGCGGCGAGATATTTCGCGGCGAGGTCAAAATGGCGGCGGCGACTTCGTCCAAAATTGCGGCGCCCGCAACACTGTGGCCTCGGGGCGCGGAGCTTGGCAGGGGTGACGTCGGGGCGGTATGGTCACAGTGGCGCGCAGGGATGAGCTGGAGAGGGCGCCGGCGTGGAACGCGGCGGCGGCGACGTGTCTGCCGAGCTGGAGGAGGAAGACGAGGAGAACGGGCCGGACTGGGCCGGAGCAGACCGAGCTGGGCCGGGAGGAAAGAAGAGAAAGGGGCGGCCTGCTCGGAAGAAAGAGGAGAGAAAAAGGGAAAGTGGGCTGGGCCAGCGAGGGAAAAGAAGAAGGTTCGGCCCAGAGAAGAGGAAACTGGTTTGATATTTTCTGGAGTTTAAAAGGCTTCAAATTTGAGCAGATTTCAAATTTGAAAAGGAGATTAACTTCAACAACCACTCCAAGTAAAACCAGTAAATACCAGAAGTGCACATGATGATATTTTATGCAGGTTTTCAAATCCAAATTTTAAATTTAAGGTGAATTTGCTAGGGCTTAGCAAATAAATTTTAATTTGTTGTAAATTCCAAAGTTCAAACTTTTAGTAAATATTAAATGTAAACAAACACTTGAGCATAGATTTTATATTTTGAAAATTTCAGATTCAACTAAGTTTGAATCACTTTTGTTAGTTTTATTTCTAAAATTTGATGAGGAGGAAAGAAATAAACAAAATTCAAAATCGGAGTGATTTTTATTCCATTTAATTGTTGATTTGAGATTTGGGGTGTTACAAGGCTGTCTCGCGATGAATCCGAATTGAATTCAAACTTCCAAATATTCAAACTCCGTGTTTGGAACGACTTGAATCCGTGTCAATCATTAAAAAGAAGTCTTCTAAATGTTGGAAACCCATAGATCACGTGGATATTGGACTTTAATTCCATATTTGGCTCAAACTTCCAATTGTTTGCATCTCTCGCGAAATATCCAAACAGCCTGCACAGCATCTCGTATTTTAGCCATAAATCCTTGTAGGAAGCTCCAAATAATGCGAGACTTGAACTGTTGGAAACTAGACTTGATGCTCTTTCAAAATATCAAATTTGTAGGCCTTGCAATCCTCTGTACTGACGTGCACACCTTCGGGAAGTCAGCAAACAGAATAACAACTCATGATCAAGAACGTATCCACCATGCCTTCAATGTTATCAATTGAAATCCTCGATCTTCATGGTAAATAGCCCTCAATCTTTACTCCCATTACCTATTGCTGTAAACAAGACAAATCTTCGCAGAGCATTAGTTAAAAAAAAATTATTGACACACAAGAGCGTACCTTCTTTTGAGCAGTGTGGTGCCGATCGGCATGGGCGTTGCGCCGATCGGCACTAGCGAGTCTTTCATGAAGAGGGACTCCATAGCAGATGATGGGCCACTAACAAAGTTAGCACCTACTGCTATGGAGCAAGCAACATCGTCGTGCTCCAGTTGAGGTTGTGTGCCTAGCCTTGTACCTGTTTTCAATGGACACACAAACAAAGAAAAACAGGGTATATGCAATAGAAAGATAAGGATTAGTTTGATAAACTAGATAGATCGCCCTAGGTTCGAGTTGCCGATCCCCGGCAACGGCGCCAGAAAAAGCTTGTTGGTCGTTTATACGCACCCATTTATATACCGCAAGTGGACGGTGTACATTGTAGCTTTTTCCCTCAGAGTATTCCAAGGTTTATATCGAATCCACAAGGATCAGCAAGAGAACCGTGTTTAGGGTTTACTATTTCATCTAACAAATCAATCCTAGCATGAAGTACATATTGCATATACAAGAGCATGAATAAGGGTGAAAGTGAGGGTTGTGCCGGTCGGCACGAGGGGTGTGCCGATCGGCACAGGAGCTAAATTGCACTTGAATGGCCTAAGGAACTTGATTAGATCACGGGGTAAGTTAGCCAAGTCTGCTAGTTCAGATCGTAACCAAAAAGCTTAATTAAATAGCATCATAAACGAAATTACTCAATTATTGATAACCGAAGATCGGTAGGTCGAAACCCCTTTTCGACGAGCCCTGTCACGACCAATCGCCTTAGTCGGTAGCCTCTTCCTACTCTACACATCATCTCAAAGATCATCGCATATGCATTAGCGGCTGTTGAGGTACGGAGACGACATGCAATTATGGCGCATACAAGATCCGGATATTGTCTTAACCACAATGGAGATAGTGAGAGATTGAATCTTTCACCTCTTATTGCCACGACAATTAAGATAACATCTAATTACTTAGCCGCGTTACTAAGCATTGGAACAGGCATATGTAAGACCATAAAATCCAGGCAATCAATAATCGAAACCATTCATCCACATATTCAACCATACTTCGATAATACATAGTGCAAGATACATCACCATCTAGTAGGCCTACCTTGATGGATCACCTCTTCAACACCAGTGGTTCTTGATCTAGCAACTAGAGAACATGAAGAACGGGGCAAAGCCCCGGTGGCTCTAAACTTACTAGCTGTGTTGTCCCTCTGGCGGCCGATCTCCGTCCACGGGGCGTCCCATGGGTTATATATACAGTGGGGAGGCGTTTGGAGGTGAAAAAAACCAATTCTAGGTCGGTGCCGGTCGGCACCACCAAAGGTGTGCCGACCGGCACGACTCGTTTCCAACTCGGACTCGATTTTCCTTTTTCGCAGCTCCGCCTTCCATCGATCATATCTCCACCGTCCGGAGTCCAAATGAGGCAAACTCGGACTCTATCTCGTAGCCCTCGAAAAGATCTACAACTTTGGTATTCATTGGATCTCCAGATTCGGCCGTCTTGGTTCCCAAATATGCGATGCCAAAATATCTATCTTCTCTGCGCAGGTTTTCTTGCGGGGCCCGTATCTCCTAACTCCAGAATCCAAACGGGACAATCCATATATGTTCCGGAAAGCTCTCGACGAGATCTACAACTTTCCTTTACATTGGATTCCTATTAGAGCACGTCTTGAACTCAGAATCTGTGTGGAAATGCAGTGATGTTTCTGGACTGCGCGAATTGATCTTTCCTTCCGGATAAACCTTCTAGAAATCCTAAGGCATTGGGCCACGACCTTGGGCTTGCATGTTGGGTTCCATGGACGTTCAGAGGTGTCTTGTAGGTGCCATGGGCCAGTGGGAAGCCCTCCTTGCATGGCGAGTCGGGCTTCATGTTGATACTCCTCATAGAAGAGCCATTTTGTCGTCTTTTCACCTGTTTCTGCAATATAGCACTAAAACGACACTACATGTGGAATTCATCAAGGTTAGAGGTAAAACACATGATTATGATGAGAATATGGTACGATGTTGGTGGTTTTGGGCATATAAAATGGGTACTTAGAAACCACCAACAGTGCCCCCCTCTTGTGTACTGGTGACCTCTTCAGCTAACAAAATTGAACTCGTACCTTCATCTTGCACTTGGCTCTCGTCTTCTAGTGCCCCTTTCTGTGTAGTGTCATTTGAATTAGCCAGTTCCCTTGTCCGCTGCCAGGTTATTCTTATACCGTGAACTTGCCTGTCAGGTGCCACTACTCTCTTGCATCCCCTTCCGCTCCGCCCTTTACCTTCAGAAACTTGTGACATCTCAAAAGGAAAAAATAGAATAGTTGGTTTGAAGTAGAACAAATTGCATAACCCAAGCTACTGAGAAGAACATAGAAACTTGGCGACCGAAGGCAACAAGAGCACCTTATCAATGGCAGCTTTGCTTCGAGTCGATGCACTGACAAATGACTGAAATCGCGAGCTCCCGATCCGACCAGCGAATTTTGATTGTATTGTAGCTAGCTTTTTTTGCCGTATAGCCCTCTTCAGAGTTAGCTCAAACCCTTCCTGGTGAAGCACAACCTCTACACATTTGTAAAAAGGATTGTGTCAGATTATTTGTTTCAAATCCATGAAGTAGAGACAACTACATATCTTTTCTATGCCCCAATCGATAAATTTGAACTAACCAACAGCCTGTGCAACGTAACGTATATAGCTATGTAGAAAGTACTGTTGGAAAGAGGGAAGTGTTGACAGCTCTTAGACCCAAAATAAACCGTCAACTAGCTGCACCTTTTGCCCTCAAATCAAATACCAAAGGTAGACTTAGGTCTTGAAACTACTGATTTCCACGGGTCTTGGTGAATTTGTGAGTGCGGCTGCATTTCACAAAGACGGGGAAAAGGAAGCATAAAAGGCCCACTTTGCAAACACTGATTTTCCCCAAAATAAAGATATCTCCCCAAAAGCCCAATATCAAGGAAATAGGAAGAAAGATCCTCTCTTGGAGATCCTCAATGATGGCAGAGATATATGGACCCACCAAATCAACCCAAATCATATGAAGAATATCTCAGAGGATCCATATCAGAATCATATCAAATATAATCCAAGGATCATATCAGAATCATATCAAGAATATTTCAGAGCATAGCATCGAGAATCAAATCAAGGATATGCCAGAGGATATGCCAGAGAAGAAGGAAGCCAAAAGGAGGACATGGCAGGTCGGTCGACCCCAATAGGCAGGTCGGCCGCCCAGTATCAAGGCCTTTATGGCTCATCTTTTTAGGTCAGTTCTTTACCCATACATTCCCCTTTTTATTTGGTGGAAAGAAATTTTCGAAAACACACGCGAAGGAATTATGACCAAAATTAGAAGTGCTTAGTTTCAAGAGTACATCAAACCTTAATTAAACTTAATACATAAACAAATGGCTATGAGTGGGGCTGTTTCGAATATTATGATATGGCTTTGGTAGGTAAATAAATGCTCACACTAAGAGAAGTGTGCCAAAACAGAAGGGTTTTAGGTACTTGCAGCAATTTTAAGAAAAACTTCTCTGGATGAAACCATGCTACGAAATTGCAACAAGTCCTAATCATGCCATATCACAATCCACAATGCTCAAACTTGGTGTAACAAATGCAACCCATGGAAATAAGCATGACTTATGATATGATCATGCTCAAATAAAAGTAACACATATGTCAGGAGTAGAGGCTGCATCTATACGACACATGGGAAGCTAATTTGTAACTTGATCATCATTTCCCTTAAGTGTAGCAATTCACTAAGATTCTAGCATTTATTCGAAATAGGGAGTTTATTAGTTATTAAGAAAGTTAGAAATACTTACCTGGAGTCCTCCCCAAGCTTGAGTCTTTGCAAGACTCGAGCTAGTGTTGAACTCCTTCTTACCTATCGGCCCTCCCCAAGCTTGAGTCTTTGCAAGACTAAAGCTTGATTAGAGCTTCCTACTCCTTCTTGACCTGCAAAAAGAGTGAGGATGATACAAGTGGCTGGCCCCTAATGGACATTGCCGGGAACCTAATATTTTTGTTGTTTTTATATTTTCTCATTTTTATTTTGTTTTTATGGTTTATGAAAGGAAAAACAAGTGCTAGGCCTAGCTAGGATAACGATTGGGATGGCCTCCCCAATCGGAGGGCCCTCATTTTTATGCCTTGAGCTAGACGTTCTCCATGTCGTTTAGCTTGTGTGGACCTCACTCGCTGGATAATCTGGCGAGGTTGAGGTTCCTTCTTTGTTCTGCCACACTTTGGTTGTCTTCTTTGTGCTAGTGGCTGCGACCGTTTCTTTCTTAGGCGCCTTTATTGTACTCTCCTTAGTCGATACCTTGGCTGCCATCTTCTTCTTTGAGCGCCTAGCTCTCCTCTTCTTAGGCTATTGTGATTCGCCTACTCCTTCTTGCGGTGGAGGAGCGAGAGGGGCTTGCGATACCTTAGGCTGCTGGGGCATCCTCCTTGGAGTCCTCCAATAGTTGGCTGGCCTTCTTTCATTCTCCCTCGCCAGATAGCTTCTCATGTATGCAATGAGCTTGTCTGGCTGCGGCATGGGTGGAGTAATCTCAATCTTCTCCACTTCCCGTGGGTCCTTTCCATATATGACCCTCACTTGCTTGCATTGCTCAACCTTGGGTTTGAAGTTGAACGTCTCTTCCCTGCCGTTGAAATCCAAGTGAATTTCTTCGGACCCCACGTCGATGTTGGCGTTGGTGGTGCTCAAGAATGGCCTCCCAAGGATGAGAGGGGTCTTGACATCCACCTCCATGTCGAGCACAACAAAGTCAACGGGCACGAAGAGGTTTCTGACTTGGGTTGGGACATCTTCCGCAATCCCCAAGGGTAGGCGTAGTGACCTGTCTGCGAGCTGGAGCCGCATGGTTGTCGGGGACAATGGATGGTTTAACCCATCGTATATCACCTTCGACATGACGCTTACACTTGCTCCCAGATCACATAGTGTCCGAGCGAAACACCGGTCGTTGACCAAACATGGGATGGTCAGACATCCGGGATCCCTCCTGATCACATCCTTGGGAAGCGTGGCGTCCAAGTCGCTTTCTTCACACCTGATGGTTATTGCAGTTACATTCTCCTTGGGGTTGACTTCTGGTTGCCCAGGAAGTTTTCCCGCACGAGGAGACTGCACAGCTGAAGCAATTTGCGCGATTTATGTCTCTAGCATTTTGTTATGACTCAGCTGGTTTTGCAGAGCAGTGCTGAACGATTCTAGCTTAGCGTCTATGCTCTCTAAAGCCTTGTCGGTAGTAAGAAACTTCTTACTAATGCTGTCATTAATCTTGAACTGGCCGGGAACTAGATCCTTGATAGAAGGCTCATAGCGGGAAAGATTACCATTGTTACCTCCCTGATTCTTGTTGAAGGAGAGGTCGGGCCTAGAGTTCCAACCGTAGTTGTTCTGGGAGCGGTACCCATTGCCATTGTTGAGGAAGTTGCATTCCTCTCTTGCACTTGGGCAATTAATGCCCATGTGCCCAACGTTGCCGCACTCTTCACATGTCATGCGGGAGTCCGCAACTTGCAGGTCCTGTGGAGAGTCCACCTTGCGGAGTAGCTGATCGAGCTTGATGACGAGCATGTCCATCGTCTCTACTTGGTGCACTCCACGGGTCTTGGTGGTAGCCGTTTGGCGTTCACCATGAGTCTGGTTGGCCGCCACCTTCTCAATCAGCTTCTTAGCGTTCTTCACGCTAAGAGAGAAGAAGGAGCCGCCTGCTGTGGCGTCGAGGTGCTCTAGAACGGACGGCCTCAAACCGTGATAAAAACTCTGAATAAGTAGCCATTCCTCCATCCATGATGAGGGCATGAGAGAACGTACTTCTGCATCCTGTCCCAGGATTCCGCGGTCGAGTCATCTGCGAGCTGTTGGAAGCCCGAAAGCTTGTTCCGCAAGGCAGTTGTTTTGCCCGGCGGGAAGAACTTGGCGAGGAAGGCATTGGAGCATGCCGTCCATGTGTCAAGGGACTCTTGGTTCGCATAGAACCACTGGAGAGCCTTCCCCAACAGAGAGAACGGGAAAAGCTGCAGTCGGGTAGCGTCCTGAGGTGCATCCTTCATGGCGAAGGTGTTGCACGTCATCAGGAACCTCTGGAGGTGAGCATTTGCATCCTCCGACGGCTTCCCACAGAAAGGACTGGCCAGGATCATGTTGATCAAGGCCAGGTTGAGCTCGTAGTCCTTGTTGGTGATGCGCGGGTTGGGTCCCACGCGGATGTTCTCCGTGGTTGGCGCGGAGAAGTCGTTGATCGTCTTCTCGACTGGATCACCCATGTTGTTGTTCGTTGATGAAGACGGAGGGCGATCAACAATCGGTGGAAGGGATCCTTCAAGAGCTAGAACATTCGATCGAGCGTGGGTGGGAGGAGGGGTAAGCCTAGCCCTCACCCTTCTCAAGAACTGTTTGGGATTTGGGTGGAAGTTTTCTGGTAGGTCGAAACCAGTCATGCACCGTCCTGTTTAAATTTCCAAAAGAAGAAAACAGGGCGAGGGTAAGCCCGCAAAAGTAAGTGATAACTGTTTTCTCACAAACACAATGCATTTATTCAGAATCCTAGCTGCTACTTCCCAGGCAGCGGCGCCAGAAATGCTTGTTGGCTGTTCTTATACGTGTAAATTAAATTCATTAATTCCGCAAGCGCACGGATCACCAAGTTTAAGTTAATACCGCAGGGAAGTAGAGCGAAAGAAAGCTGAATAGTAACAATGCATTGCACAATTTGGAGAAAAAATATATCAACTATACTTGAGACGGGGGTCAGGTTTGCATGATAAATATGGGTTGGCACACACCATCTAATCCTAAGTGATAAAAGAAATAAAAATGTAGTATACATTTGGGAGGACAACGATATAGAGGCAAAACTTCCTATATGTTTATCTGTTATTTACTCTTCCTAGCAGTCAATTCTACAATGATTATCTATTGTAGCTAAGCTCATACACATACAAGTCATGTCGTTTCGGGGCACGCACGTGCTAGGATATGCGAAACGATGCTGCTAGTTCATCCTAGGAAACCGTATGCTATAATTAAGACCCTGCCTGTCCAACCCGGACGTGGTGGATTACAGAGACCGGTGTAGCTGTCACATACACTCGCGGCTACCATCCTCCGTGGGGTTGGGTACCAAACGTGCATAGGCCAAGCTCTAAGCTCCATGCTTACAACCCGCCTAGAGGAACTACTCTTGATCAACGGAGCAGTCCTATCTAAGAGTAGACACAGATTTTACCAAGCGCGGACGCCATCTCCGAACGGAGGCACTCTCTCATACTCTTTAGATAACAATCATGAATCCCACAACAAGACTTCTACGAGCACTTACTTAACAGAATAAATAAACTAAATAGAAAAGAACTACTAAAAGAAATAAATAAAGATAAAGCTAAATATAAATATATTAAATAAAAATAATATCTCTAAAGAATTAAGATACAAAGAACTATACTGAAACTCCGAGAAGACTCCGGAAGCCCGAGAGAGCTCTCACTCGACTCTACTTTACTCTAACTCGCAAAAGGAACTACTAAACAAGATGTAAACACTTGGATGAAGGGTGGTGCGAATTGTTCCTCCGGCCACCGGTGCTATTTATAGCCTTCTTAGGACGGTGGGGTACTTATACTGTGAGGTGGCTTGGCGGGGCCGCCAAACCTATCCGGCCGGCCAAGTAGGGTGGCTGGCCGGCCGTTCCCTGTGGCGGTCGGCCACCGCCTCTTGCAGCGACGCTCCTGATCACTCTCTGGAGGCGGTCTGAAGGTCGGTTGCTTTCTGGGATCGGCCCAAATAGCCCACCTTCTAGAATGGCGGTGGAATCTGCTGGGCTGGGCCTTGCATTGTGCGAGGTGGACCAGTTTCCAGCCCGCTGGAGGAAGCCCGGGGCCATTGGTCACCAGTGGGGCCGGCCGGCCTATAGTGGGGCCGGCCGGCGAGGGGTTTTCCCTGGCTGGGCTCACTTTCCTACATTATTCACTCCTGCATCCAAATATTCACCAAACCTTGTGGAGTAGTGTTATTCCTATCTACTATGCACAGAATCTTGGTGAAATGCTTTTATTTACCGGTAGGGTGGCATCAAAACATGGTTTAACGATCGCCAACAGTTAAGCAAGGCAGGCGTGCGGTATGATTTTCCAACTGTCAGGTGTCACCAAAAAGTGTTATCACCTCCTCGTCTGTAGGGAAGTTGGCACCGACCAAAGCACGGCGAGGTGGGCGTGCATCTCCATACACTAAGTTATGTAGACACCTTCCGGGGTGAAGATCAACTCCGAGAAGGCCAGCTAGCTCCTCTCTTGTGATTGTGCATCTTTGATTCTCAAATATGAATGAGATAAAACTTCGGTCAATAGGAACCCAAAAGTGTAGCATAGAAAACTTGGACCCATTCCTCAACATATCTGCTGTGCTGTGAAACTAAATCACTCAATCCCTTGAATCTTTCAAAGTATGCAGAGATGTTGGCACCCCCCCCCCCCCCCCCCCGAGGCTCTGTTCAGAACAGCCCAGTCAAGTGTCCTGTGTTCAAACAGCCTGACTTTCAACAGATTCCAGGAGTGCATCAAACTCTTCAGAGTAATAGTCAAAACACCAGTGTCTCCTCGAAACCAATCAGCTTCTGGTACATCGCGTAACCTTCTAATAATCCTACTGCTAGAGCCCCTCAGATCCATCAACAGCTCGTCTTCAGCTGGGGATTGTTCTTCTTGTTCGGTGTTCTCCTCACCGTCGGGACCCAAAGTACGCTCAGTAAAGCGATGCCGCTTCTTGCTATAACCCTCCAGAGGCATCGTCGTTTGAGGCCTCTTGTTCATAGATCTGCCTCTCTGCCTCATCTGGGGACTATATGTCTGAGCATGACTGACCACAGGCATCATCCCTGATCCCTGACTACAGGAAGCACCCTGTTGACGGTGTTTAATTCACCAAACTACCGTCAACATATCGGTAAATAAATGGGTAAACCACCAAAGTTCGGCAATGTTTTATTCTACTAATAAATTTCCACGAGTTTTGGATGATTTATGAGTGCAGGAGTAATTCTGGAGAAAATGGGCCTCTGTGAGGGAGATCACAGGCCGGCCGGCCACACCTAGAGGCCATAGCCTGCTGGCCTCCACCAGTGGGCCACAAGAAGCCCACAAAACCAGAATATTGAAGCCCAACCCGAACTTAATGAAGACTTTCTAGAAAATGGGCTATATTGGGCCTAAACTTGGCCCTCACTCAAGTTCTGCCGACCCTAGGAGCGAGCCGACCTTGGAACCGACTTCATCAAGCAATCAGGAGCGTCGAGAGTGAAGATGGTGGCGAACCAACACCACGGACGGCCAGCCGGCCTCCCTATCTGGCCGGCCGGTCTACCTTGGCGGACGCGCCAGTCCTCCTCGCGGTATAAGACTCCCCCGGTCCTAAATAGGCTATAAATACCCTGGCTAGTGATAGAATAATTCGCACCTCACTGGAGAATCCAATTACTCTTCTTGTTTTAGTATTAGTATTACTTGGGAGTTAGAGTTGGAGTTAGAGTGTTGCTCGGGATTTCGGAGTCATCTTCGAAAGTGTGGTAAAGCTCTTTTGTATCTTTACTATCTTTTGAATAAATATTATTATGAATATCTTTTCTTATTTATTTAATTTAGTAATTTTTTTAATTTATATTGCTTTGAGTAATTACTTCGGAACTATTTCTGTGTTGGATCCACGTCTATGTAAGGTAGACTTAGATGAGTTGTCGGCTAGTTGCGTAAACAATTCATTTGAGTTTATTGAGCATGGGTGGTCTGCACTATTAGCTAAGGCTAGAATTTAGAGTAATTGCTTGCATGGTTCAAGGAATTATTCTAGACGCGAGTTTGCACCCAGCCCCACGGAGGATGGTAGCCGCGAGTGTATGTGACAGCTACACCGGTCTCTGTAATCCATCACGTCCGGGTTGGACCGGCAGGGTCTTCATTATAGCGGGTGGTTCCTTATGGTCGTCGCTTTGGCTGCTGTTGGCGGTTCTTGTGCGTGTAAATTAAATTCATTAATTCCGCAAGCGCACGGATCACCATTGTAGCACTTCACCTTGGAGTATTCCAGGGTAATCGTATTTATATTTCCACAGAAAAGTAGAGCGAAAGGAAGCTGAATAGTGTCAATGCATTCTTAGAATTTGGAGAAAAAACAATATATCAACTATACTTGAGACGGGGGTCAGGTTTTGCATGATAAATATGGGTTGGCACACACCATCTCATCCTAAGTGATAAAGAAAATAAAAACGTAGTATACATTTGGGAGAGCAACGAGATAGAGTCAAAACTTCCTATATGTTCATCTAGTATTTACTCTTCCTAGCAGTTAATTCTACATAGATTATCTATTCTAGCTGAGCTCACACACATACAAGTCATGTTGTTTCGGGGCACGCACGTGCTAGGCCATGTGATCCGATGATGCTAGTTCGACCTAGGGAACCGTACGATATAATTAAGACGCTGCCTGTCCAACCCGGACGTGGTGGATTACAGAGACCGGTGTAGCTGTCACATACACTCGCGGCTACCATCCTCTGTGGGGTTGGGTGCCAAACGTGCATAGGCCAAGCTCTAAGCTCCACGCTTACAACCCGCCTAGAGGAACTACTTGTGACACCCCAGGTGTCTCTTTTCTGCTTTACACACTCCTAGTAACTAAATTTGGTTTGTGGTTGTGAGAATACAAAATTTTGAGCTCACACCATTTATTCAAATTTGAATTTCAACCAAACTGAGGGCTAGTTTATAAAGCAAGTTTAAAATTTGTAATGCAAGTTAGGGTCATCAAAATATATGTGGCAGAGGTCAGTGAGATAAAAATCTAGACAAAAATTTAGAAAGCTTTCACTTTGAGAAGTCCTCCAAATAAATCTTGCAGTTCAAATTTTAAACACTTTGTTTGAATTTCAAATTCAAAATTCTGCAAGATTCTGGACAAATGGACTGCACACCTGTCCTTGTACGTGTCACCCTTGCCTCATGCAAATTTTGGTGATTTGTGGAGTCCTGTAACTATTTTGTTTCGAATTTAGAAGAGAGGGAAGAAAATCTGTAGAAAAAGAAAAGCTGCGGGACTCCACTCATCTCTCTCGCTCCCTGTTCGACCCTCACAGCCAGCAGCACAACGCCTGCATGGATGCCACGCCACCCCAGCACCGCTCCAGATCACCAGGCTTGACCGAGCCTCAAAACCGAGTTCCCAGCTCTCCTCTCTCTTCCCTCCTCGCTCACTCCGCTCGCACTGACTCTTTTTCTCTCGAGCGGGTCGCCGTGGCCGCCGTCACTTGAAGCCATCGCCCAGCCGTCACACGCCACCACAGCACGAACTAGACCACCCATCAAACCTTCTCAGTCCCTGCTAGCTCTCAGTCAAGAAGCATAACCATCCGTGGAGCGATTTGAGAGTATTTGAAGAATTTCTCCAACGACGTCTCCGGCGCACATCTCTGACGTCGACGCGAAATCCGTCGCCCACAGTGAGCCCCGTCTTCTCATTTCTCTTCCTTTGGATTCGGAACTCTCTGTAGAACCTTTCTGACCCTTTTTACCTTTGGATTCTCCGACGAGGTCGCCGGAATCCTTCGTTTCCCCATCGCCGTCGTTGTAAGCAGTCTGCAACCACACAGAGCTCCTACTTCCAGACCTCCTCGTCGACGACGCGTTCCATGACGGTGTTTTCTGCAACCCCTTGAAGCTCTGGAACCGACTCGTGCAGCACCATGTCGACCACCGCGAGCCCACAACATCGCCGAACTTCGTCTTTCCGCCATCGCTCGACGCCGGCCATCTTCCGGTGAGAACCTCGCCACTGAGTCCACCTCGACGAGCTAGTCATTTTGAGCACTCACTGATTCCCCTCGATGCCGTTTCCCCTGCTCCGGCTAAGCGACGTCCATTTCCGGCTGCGTGAACTGTGCGCGACGGGTTAAAACGACGATGGCAGTTTCGTAAATGTGTTTCAACTTCCTCAGAAAATGAATAAACTTTAAAAATCGAAATCTGGAGTTATAGATGTCCAAAAATTGAAAACTAAATTTTTGCGGATTCCTCTTGAATAGATCTATCCATTGTATATCAAGTTGATCACTGTTTCTGCATGTTTTGCTCTCTATAAATGTTATAAGCTAAACCCCATTTAATTCATATCAAATCATCTGCCAATGTGGAAAATGCAAACTAGGTCTTGTTAGAATCCTCTTGTGATGCTCTGTCCAGTATTGTACTTCATACCTCTTGTTTCTGCTTGTAGAATTAACTAAGGATGTCTCTTTGTTAAACTTGTTTAAATTACTATAATTATTCTGAGGCTCAAACGTTCTTGAACCTGTGCATGCATGTCACTTAGGATGATGTCCTATCACCATGTTTTGCCCCTGATCAGAACTGGATCTGAGAATTTTGTAGAAATTATTTTCTATTACAACTAGGTTTTCTTGTCTAAAATATATCTACTATGGATAAAATTATGAAACTTAGGTTCATGACATGTTTTTGCATGTTTATATCACCAGCATACTGATCTGACCAGAAGTTTGATAAAAGAATTTACAGGAATTTCCTAAGCTCTTTTACCATAATTTAACTAGTTAATTAAGAAAATCAATGAAGGAGATACTTCAGACGAAATGTAATCTAATTGTTCACCAATTCAGATCTCTGTACATCACTGTGAACCTGAGTGAAATCACTTCTCGCATCATACATGTCAGTTGCATTTTTATGTATTTCTCCGATTGACACATATTGCATTTTAGGACACGATATTGAGGAGGACATTCAGAAGGAATCTCACACTGAAGAAGCTGAAGTTGAAGCTACTAACCTTGTTTGTGTAGCTCAAGGCAAGCCCCAGAGCATCCCGCCCGTTTTACAAATTTTTTGTTCTAAGAATAATAATGCTAGTGAGTCTAGTATGATTGTTGCACTTAAGTTATAGGAGTTGTTTGGAAACCCTCCTGCATGCTATCCAAATGATCTATGATGTTATGTGTCTATCCTAGTAGCTCGGTAGAATATCTGCTATGCTTACTTAAAGTACTTATTATCGATCAAGTATTGTCTCTTGTAAATAAAAACTTGATCACTAAAGTTGAACTTAAAGAATGAGTTTATGTACATTGTTGAGACCGGGCAGGGGCATTGCATGTGTAGGTTGCAGCAACACATGGAGGTGTTGGCTGTTGTAGCCCTGTCTGTGTCGATTAAGGACCGATTCGATGTTGGCCCTCTTGATCAAGCATTGAACAGTACCGAGGACATATTAGTGATAATGGGCACTAGAAAACTGATGTAGCATGTATGGTGGCAATGTTAGACGGTAACCAGTATATTGGTCGAAAGACACGCTGGGCGTAGTTGGGTAGGTATAGGCCACGACGGACTGTTGGTAGGACGGCTGCCCAACTCCTTGCAATCTGGGTCCGCCTGAGTTGTTTACTATCTTGCGAACGGTTGCCGTATATGACTTTTATGCATATACGTCGTGTACTTCGGGTTTTTCCCAGCTGGTGTAAATCGATTGCAATCGCTGTGCCTCGCAGTAATGAGTATCCGCTTGTGAATTTCGCCTTCACGTAGCACATGATACTTGCTTATGATGATGATATATGCTATCTTGTTGGATTATTATTCAAATTTGTCTATGTTTCACCTGTTTGTTTAGTTTACATAATCATTTATGCTACTGTTTAAGAAGATAAAATTTGAGCTGAAATGTTGTTAGATATGATTAGCTGCTTAGTGCGAGTTCTTTTAAATTCAGCCTTCTTATGGTAAGCCTTTGCATGTCTAGTGTCATTTGACGGGTAAGACTTGCTGAGTAATTAGTACTCAGGCTTTGTGCCTCTGTTGTTTCCAGGTAGTGCAGATTTTATTTTACTAGATGGAGTTCTGCCGTGGGACGTGCAAGTCCCTGAGGGTTGGACTTCCCACTGGGAGTCTGATCAGCCGCTGCAGTGATGATTGTTGCTAGAGTGGTTATCTGGATGGGCTCGGATAATTACTAATGCTGTACCGTGAGAGATCGATGTAGCTCTCATGCTTCTTACGTGTTTTTGAACTTATCTTTTATCGCTTCCGCTATACTCCGATTTATACTTGTAATAATAATGTAAATTAAGTCGTAAGTGTTGGTATTATCTCGTGTCTGCTTAAACACGTGGGACAAAGATCCTGTGGATCGGACTGTTAGACTACTCTTGATCAACGGAGCAGTCCTATATGAGAATAGAGCACAGATTTCACCAAGCGCGGACGTCATCTCCGACGGAGGCACTCTCTCGTACTCTTTAGACAACAATCACGAATCCCACAACAAGACTTCTACGAGCACTTACTTAACGGAATAAATAAACTAAATAGAAAAGAACTACTAAAAGAAATAAATAAAGATAAAGCTAAATATAAATATATATATTAAAAATAATATCTCTAAAACAGTTAAGATACAAAGAGCTATACCAAAACTCTGAGAAGACTCCGGAAGCCCGAGAGAGCTCTCACTCTACTCTACTCTACTCTAACTCCCAAAGTAACTATTAAACAAGAAATGAACACTTAGATGAAGTGTGTGCGAGTTGTTCCTCTGGCCACCGGTGCTATTTATAGCCTCCTTAGGACGGTGGGGTATTTGTACTACGAGGTGGCTTGGCGGGGCCGCCAAACCTGGCCGGCCGGCCAAGTAGGGTGGCCGTCGGCCGTCCCCTGTGGCGGTTCGCCACCGCCTTGCTCCTGAACGCTCCTGATCACTCCCTGGTGTCGGTTGTCCAGTCAGTGACGAAGTGGGGGCGGCAGAACTGCAGTAAGGGCCAAGTAAAGGCCCAAATGGCCCACCTTCTAGAATGACGGTGGAAACCGCCGGGCTGGGCCTTCAATTGTGCGTGGTGGACCAGTTTCCAGCCCACTGGAGGAAGCCCGGGGCCAATGGCCACCAGGTGGGGCCGGCCGGCCTATGGTGGGGCCGGCCAGCCAGGGATTTCCCCTGGCTGGGCCCACTTTCCTCCATATTCACTCTGCATCCAAATATTCACCAAAACTTGTGGAGTAGTGTTATTCCTATCTACTAAGCACAGAATCTTGGTGACATGCTTTTATTTACCGGTAGGGTGGCGGTCAAAACATGGTTTAACGACCGCCAACAGCTGCCACTATGACTCATCTGTGCCCCGATGCACAGATTTATGACTGTTGTATGACCCTGAGTACATAATTGTGGATTATTAGATTGCTGAATATAAAATACTTAGGATGGATATATTTTATGAATCCTTACTCAACTCGTTGCGGCTCCCAATCTTTTACTAAATACTCTTTTCTGGATTACTTCATGAGTGCCACATTTATCAAACTATCAAGCTTTGTCGCGATTTACATGCGACCGACTTAGACAATACCTCTATGGAAATTTTCTATGCTTCCCTGTGGAAATTATAAATACGATACCCTGGAATACTCCATGGTGAAGTGCTACAATGGTGATCCGTGCGCTTGTGGAAAAGAAATATTTAATAGAGCATAAGAACCACCAACACACCTCGTCCTGGCAGCGAGCGTAGTTGCTTGGTACGAGCCATCTGTCACTGTATTGCACGGAAGCAGTGGCGGAGCGTGAGCAACTAATCACATAAGATGTTTGTCTCAGAATTTCTATGAATAGTGGTGAATAAAAACTTGGGGTACTATTGCTCGAAAAAGGAAAAAAAAACATGGGGTCTCACTACTACAGAAGATGAAGTGGGCGATGGGTGTTGACGGCTGTTACAGCAAGAATTTACCGTCAACTATATGCACTATTGAACCCCAAATCCATCACCAAAGGTAGAATTAGGGCTTGAAACTAACAAATTCCACAAGTCTTGGTGAATTTGTGAGTGCAGGTGCATTTCATATATAAAGGGGGGAAATCACATCATGAAGACCATAAAATACCACTCCAAGAAATCAGCATCGGCAGCCGACGAAGACATACACCAAAAAGGATACAAAACCTATTCAAATTGGGTCAAAGTACCAAGATACATCATTAGAACCCAAAGGAGGACTCGTTGGTCAAAGCACAAGCAAAATATCACTCCGGTAGATGAACGGTCATCGCAGAAATCACATGCAATGGAGAAAAGGCTAAAATACAGCCATCTGGACTCACCTTGGGCCATACACCAAGGAGAAACATCATAAGGACCCAAAGGACCACTAGAGCAAAGTCCAAGGCCATATGGGCCACCGGGGGGGGGGGGGGGGGGTCGGCTGACCCCATACTCAGGTCGCCCGACCTGAGGTGAGGCCTTTCTGGCCCATCTTTGGTGAGGCGGTAGCAACCGACGTCCTGATATCGGTTCCAGGTGCTATCAATGCCATCAATGCTCAGAACCGCCTCTTCCACCGCCTCCAAGACCTTATAAATAGAGGGGTACCCCCTGCCCTCAAGGAGACACAAGAAGGAGAGCCTCATTCCACTCCCAAGGGCCTAGAGTCCTTTGTATACTAGTAGAGTAGGGAGAGAGTAGGGTAGAAGAGAAGGGTAGTCCTCCCTTGTGAGGACAAGCCCAAATCTTGTATCTTTGAGGATACTTATTTATAATACATTGTTCGTAGTTCGTTCTTCATTCGTTCGTCGTTCGTTCGTCGTTCGTCGTTCGTTCATTGTTCGTTCGTCGCTCATCGTTCATTCATCTTACACACAAGTAAGTATTCTCGATCTCCGATTGGATTGTGTGCTTCATATCTAGTATAAGTTCTTTCTTTACTTGCTTATGGGATCATCGCTCTGTTCTAGGGTGCCTTGCCTCTCGCCCAGGTTAAGGTAGTAATCAATAGCTTAGACGTGGTGTCTAGGTTAGAGGTTACCTTTGTTTGCTGCGTGCTCCACGGTTTGTAGAGGTAGGCGGTAGGTGGTGACAGCCCTATCCGTTCATCGTAATTCTCCACGTTCGGGTACATAGTAGAGCAATAGGCCAGAGTGACTTGGCAGACCAGGTCTAAGCTGGCGCCCGAAGTAAGCAATTAGAGGCAGGATTTATCTTTTGCTAAGAACCTCATCCATAGGAATCCTCTCTACCCAAACCTACCATCCTTCTTCGTGTCCTTGGACGAACTAGACTAGAAGATAATTACTCTCCGTTCCTTTGGGAAAATATAAATCACGATACCCTTGAATACTCACGGGTGAAGTGCTACAACAGTATTCTCCGTACGCTTGCGGATTTATCTGTGACGTTAAGAAATACCAACAAGCATTTCTGGCACCGTTGCCGGGGAACAGTTGTTGGTTTTATCTTCCACCATCTATCCTTCCAATCATTTCCCCATCATTACCTTTTTACTTGAAAAATACCAAAAACATTTATCATGGAGCCACAACCTACAGTCCAATCATTCTCTGCTCCAAGGGGAGAGTTCTTCGAGCCACCATCATCCTCCAAACCCATTTCCACATCTAGCTATGAACTCCGCCCCGCCTTTATAACCATGGTACGGGAACAACCCTTCTCTGGACTTGACCAAGAAAATCCGTATCACAATCTGCGAGAGTTTGAGTACTTTTGTTCATGCCTCATGATCCAAGGCATGTCACACGAAACCTTGAGATGGAAGTTGTTTCCTTTCTCCCTTCAAGAGAGAGCAAAAAAATGGTATCTTTATTCTGCGGAAGCACGAACACTGATTGGGAAGAACTTCGAGACAAATTTTTCTTAGCCTTCTTTCCCTTATCCCGCGTCGTTGCTCTTCGCATAGAAGTTCTCGGCTTTCGTCATAACGAGAAGGATTCTATAGGTGCGGCCTGGGCCAGGTTTTCTTTGCTAAATCTTTCTGGCCCAAACTTGTCTATCCCGGACCCCATGTTATTGCAACACTTCTATATGGGTATAGACAAGGAATCCGCCCTGTATCTTGATATCACTGCTGGAGGGTCTTTTGCTTTCAAAACCCCGGCAGAAGGAAGAGAGATCTTAAATCGTATCACAGAAAATACTTCCTTCCTCAAAGATCTTAGTGAGCCCCTCCAGGAGCAAGTTGTGTCAAGCATCAAGGAACCCTCATCATTCGAATCCATCCCTTCGTTTGCCACATCCCAAGATTCGCTTGTTGAGCCCTCTCCCATACCAAGAACAATGATGGAGGAAGAAGAAATTCAACCTCTTGAGTTCTCAGACAAATACAAGGAATATCTTAATAAAAAATCTCGAAATGCCTTACATTATACTTGGATCCCGAAGCCTATGGCACACCTTCCTCGTTTTGATCCTAATAACAAACCTTGGAAATCCGCTTCTACCTATCGCCCAAAACATCGACCGGTTCAGCCTCCTAATCCTGAGCAGAATCTGCTTGAGGAAGTTAAGTTTGTATCATCTTTTGTACCTACCAAGCCTACTTTGTATGAGGATGTGGAGCTCTCCAACAAAAGAGAGGATGAGATGGGAGAAACTTTTCACCTATCTAAAACCGTACTTCGTCACCATCACTCAATCTTGAGCCTCTTTCCCCTAGCCCTCCATACGCCGTTCTTGTTGGTGATCAAGAACATCTTGATAAGGAAAACTCTTGGGCTATGGATTGCCTTGAGGCATCGACTCTAGAAGAACATGGTTCTTTGCATGAGAATGAGAGGTTCTTTCTTGAAATCCCGCATGATAGATGCTCATCTCATGAGTCTTCAGAGTCAACAACCGTTAGTGCCAAAACCTTGCACGAGCAATACGACCTCCATACGGCTTCATTTTGCTATTTCTTTTTTAAGATGGTTGTAGATGCTTTTGTTTATCACAAATATTGCAAATATCGTGGTTGTATATTGGCACTAACCTTGCAGACATTCTCCGGAGCCACATCATCAAGCTAAACATGACGGAGAAAAGGCCTGCTCGTCAGACTTAAAATGACAATGCCCTTGCCGACAGGATAACCGGCATATATCTCATTTTTTGCATTTCTTTACATGATAAAATAAAAGAATTTTTTTATTTTATTTAAGTAAATAAATTTTGGAAATGAATTTTAGACAACCCTTTGTTGGAAAATGCTTTGAGCAAAATTTTGAAGGAATTTTGGCACAACTCCCTCTGACTTTAGCACATAGCCCTTTCGGGGCTGTTGACCAAGTTGAACTTCATTTCTTTATATTTGGATGCAAGGGTGCTTGGATTCTTCAATTTCATTTCTTTTTCACTCAAGCACCCTTACAACAAAATTCTTGCTCTCGCATTTCTCCAAGTTTTCATTGTATTTTGTCTCAAGTAAAAAAAAATTCTTTCTCCTTTTCGGCTTTTTCATTTGCATATTTGAAATCTTCCAAAATAAACTTCCTTCATGTTGGGATCTTTCCCAACTCTTCTTTTTATTTTTCTTTGAAAATCATTCAATTTTATTTTTTATAAATTTGAGACAAACCTTTTGAAATAATTTGGGAGTTTCTCAAACTCTCAAAGTGGTAATAGTGTTTTTTTTCTTTTCTCAAACTTAAGAAAAAAGATTTTCCCTTTTCTTCTATAGATTTTATTTGCACTCTTTAGTTGCGAGCAAAAGGGCTTTGCAAGAGCAACCGACATGTGGTCCCCATTGTTTACACTAACATAACCCGTTCTCGAGTTTGCTCTTGTGTTCTCGCTCTTATGTGCAGCCATGAAAAGGACCGACATCACGCCACACTGCACAAAGCCTGGTCAATCTCGTGACCTAAAACCTCCGCAGGGGGTTCAACCCCAATTATGGCTTGTGAGCAAAGAACAAGTGTGGGGGAGGACCCTCTCCCACTAAGGCAAATTGTATCGCAACCTGTATCTTTTGTTTTTCACTTTACATGATAAAATAAAAAGTTGAAAAAGAATTTAAAGAAATTTTATAGGAATAAACTAGGCGCTTGTTTTATTTCTCTTTTCAAACACATAACGCGCCTAGAGCAAAATGCAATAAATTTAGACTCCCCGGTCTTTAACCCCAGTAGAGTCCTTTTTATTTCCATATTCTTTTGTTTGTTTTGAATAAATAACCTAGGTACAAGAACAAGTGTGGGGGAGATCTCTCAGTTCTTCATCATGCACACATTCGAGAGCTCCCATCAACACGATGCACGTAAAGGGGTGGAGCCATCGGGCACAGGAAAACAAAGTTCGGCCGAACCTTTGGTTCGATCAAATATCCTATGATTCCTCTTGGCCTCCACTTCATCCAAGCGATGGTTTGCGCATCCTACCCTACTACTCTATCTCCCTAATTCATGAGTTAAAATAATCTTTTGAGTCAATCACTAAAATTTAACTCAACGATAAAACAAATTTTGTTATCCCCTAAACAAACATACTTCTATCTGATTGGCATGCATACTCTTTATTCCTTGCATCATACACCTTTGCTTGTGAACACCAATATCATAGGACCCCATGTTCATCTAAGTTGTTGGCGAATGCGATATGGTTATGCGATATGGTTAGATGAGAGGAATCTTGCTTCTTCTGTATAGAGTGCTTGGGAATTTTATCTTATAAAATTTAAAATCCATAGCTTTGCACTCCTCAATGATCTTATTTCCCACCAGAGCTAAATAATGATCACATTGAAAACCCCTACAAATGCTGCTTGTTATTGCTTTGAGCTTTGTCAAATTGTTGTGACCCTTGTGAGATGCTTGTTGTTGGCGTTTCTTACGCACAAGATTAAATTCAACTCCGCAAGCACACGGAACACCGTTGTAGCATTTCACCAAGGAGTATTCCAAGGTTATCGTATTTATATTTTTCACAGGGAAGTAGGGCTAAGGATATCATGAGTTAACAAAGAATTATCTATTATTTATAACTTGCAAACTAGACCAAAGCAGGGGTACAGATGTTTGATATGGGTGGTACTCAGGAGAACATAGATATAGATAACAAGGAGTTAGCATTTAGCTTGGGAGAACAACGAGAAGAAGGGTATCAGTCAGCCTAGGGGTTAGCATTTAGTATTCCCGATAGTCTACAACTACTTACTTAAGCCTTCATTAAAGATACATTCAAGTGCATCAGGGCACGGATGTGTCATAGTGGCAGCCAAGACCACCACCATAAGGAACCACCCGCTATAATTAAGACCTGCCGGTCCAACCCGGACGTGGTGGATTACATAGACCGGTGTAGCTATCACATACATTCGCGGCTACCATCCTCCGTGGGGTGAGGTGCAAACTCACATCTAGAATAATTCCTTGAACCACACAAGCAACTATCCTAAATAATTTACCCTAAGCTTTTGGGGCAAATCACCCATGCATAATAAATCCAAACAAACTGTGCGAGGTCGTAACAGTAAGGCGATTATATTATCCCTACTGCCTAGCTCAACAATTCATTCGAACCTATCGTACACAGACGTGGATCCAACACAAGAATTTCTCTATAATAATTACTTAAATAAAATCTAATAAAAGAAATGATACAAGAGAACTTTATCCAAACTCCGAAGAGAACTTCGGAACTACGAGCGAAGCTCTCACTCTACTCTAACTCCCATGGCTAAACTCTAATCCTATTCTAATCTACACAAGTGGAGTGATCTTCCATGAGGTACTGAGGTGCGAATTGTTGTCGAGCCGGCTCGGGCTATTTATAGCATCATCAGGGCGAGGGAGTATTTATGCCCAAAGCTAGAGTGGCGGTGTTGGCAGTCGTTAAACCATGTTTTGACCGCCACCCTACCGGTAAATAAAAGCATAACACTAAGAATCTGTGCATAGTAGATAGGATTAATGCTACTCCACAAGTTTTGGTAGATATTTGGATGCAGGAGCGAATAATGGAGGAAAGTGGGC
This sequence comes from Eragrostis nindensis, assembly GCA_012490785.1. Taxonomy (NCBI): domain Eukaryota; kingdom Viridiplantae; phylum Streptophyta; class Magnoliopsida; order Poales; family Poaceae; genus Eragrostis; species Eragrostis nindensis. Next base: position 35,352 of record JAAXCT010001616.1, on the reverse strand, counting down.
CCAGTCAGGGAAATTCCCTGGCCGGCCAGCCCCACCCTAGGCCGACCGGCCCCACCTGGTGGCCGCAGGCCCCAGGCTTCCTGCAGTGGGCTGGAAACGGGTCCACCACGCATAATTCTAGGCCCAGCCCAGCGGATTTATGCCGACTTACCAGAGATGGGCCATTTGAGCCTTAACTTGGCCACCACTGCAATTCTGCCGACGCCATGGAGAAACTGACCTTCAGACCGCCTTCAGGGAGTGATCTAGTTGATACATTATTTCTTCTCCAAATTATTCAATGCATTGCTACTATTCAGCTCCCTTTTGCTCTACTTCCCTGCGGAAATATAAATACGATAACCCTAGAATACTCCAAGGTGAAATGCTACAATGGTGATCCGTGCGCTTGCGGAAGTAATGAATTAAATTTTATCGCATAAGAACCGCCAACAAGCATTTCTGGCGCCGTTGCTGGGGAAGTAGCAGCTAGGAATCTAAATAAAATGCATTGTGTTTGTGAGAAAAATAATTATCACTTACTTTTGCGGGCTTACCCTTGTCCTGTTTTTCTTCTTGTGGAAATTTTAAACAGGACAGTGCATGACTGATTTCGACCTACCAGAAAACTTCCACCCAGATCCCGAACAGTTCTCGAGAAGGGTGAGGGCCAGGCTTACCCCTCCTCCCACCCATGCTCGATTGAACGTTCTGGCTCTTGAAGGATCCCTTCCACCGATTGTTGATCGCCCTCAGTCTTCATCAGCAAACAACAACATGGGTGATCCGGTCGAGAAGACGATCAATGACTTCTCTGCGCCAACTACGGAGAACATTCGCGTGGGACCCAACCCGCGCATTACCAACTGTTGACGGTCCTTAGAGCAAGAATTTTACCGTCAAATACCTGCATGAAAGAATTAAAATGAACACCAAATAAAGACTTAGGACTTGAAACTAACGAATTCCACAAGTCTTGGTGATTTTGTGAGTGCAGGTGCATTTCGTAGGAAAGCGGGGAAAAGGAAGCACAAAACATGTATTTTGTAAACACCGAATTTCCCCGGAATAAAGTTATCTTCCCAAAATCCCACAAAGAAGGAAAATATCAAGACAACATCAAGAAGATCCTTTTCTGGAAATCCTCAATTGAAGAAATCTTCCAAAGGCCCACAAGCAGAGCAAACCGCCTAAATTAATTGGATTGTCGGTGATTTTCAAGACTTAATGACACCAGAAACCGACATACGAAGAGGCGGCACCAGGGGTGGCCCCACCAGGTCGCCCGACCCCACATTGCAGGTCGGCCGACCTGTGCGTACCCCCCTGGTGCCCATCTTTTTGGTGAAGGAAGTTGCCGCCTTTCTTAAGTCGGTTCTGCCTGCATTTTACTCCACCACCGACTACAGGAACCGCGTTTGAGGACTATAAAGCAAGGGGTACCCCCCCTCCTTTCGACAGACACCAAGAGGGATTCATTCTCTAGCATTAGGCTTAGCCTCCAGGCCACAGTAGAGTAGAGGGGAGTAGAGAGCTGATTAGAGGTCCTTGACCTAGTCTTGGAGAGTTTGGGGGTGGATCTTCTCCATTCCCCTCTTGTAAGACTTGTATCATTTATCTATAGCATTTACTCTTTTATTCCTTATGCCTTATGATTGCACTAATATGATAGCCATGTACCTTCTATGTGGTTATTGTCTAGTCATGTTTGGTTCATATATGCTTCACATACTTATACTAGTTCATCCATGCCTTGACACTCGTTCTATGCATAATGAGGTTAGACATGCTTTGGCCCTTGACTTGTTAATCCGTAGGGTTAGGGTTCTTTGCGCCATAGTATGTAACTTGTTAATCCATAGGGTTAAAGTTACGCATGTCTTACTTCTTGACTCGATGATCTGTAGGGTCAGAGTTGTTATGCATGGTTTAGCACTTGACCTGTTGATCCGTCGGGTCAAGGTTAGGTGTACTCTTGTTCCCGACTTGATGATCCGAAGGGTCAAAATCCCATGGGAATTGAGAGTATTGTTTAGCAATGTAAGCGTGGTGCTTAGATTGGTAAATAGCTTTGAGTGTCCTCATAGAGGGTTGCCAGTAGGTGGTGACAGCCCTGTTGTGTAATCCTCTGTGTTCCATGGTAACATAGAACTTAGGTTTGTATGTGATGCATGTATAACCCATAGACAGGAATACAAGGAGTACATAGGGGCCCAGCTCGACTCCTCTTAACCCCGCTTAACCTAGGCTTTGTACTGATGTTAGATTGGATTGCTCTGTGTGTCACCCTATCCATACACTGTATCCTTACCCCTGTTTAGACCCTGGTATATTATTAGTTATATGATTATGAACATGCTATCTCATAAACCGCTGCCTTCCCTTGGGAGAACTATAAATGACAACCATTGGAGTAATCCATTGGTGAAATGCTACAACGGTATTCTCCGTGCGCTTGCGGATTTACCTAATCGACACTAAGACACATCTTTAGATTATTTCTGACATCACTGTCAGAGATGATTTATTTGGTGTGACTTAACAAATGTCAACAAGCATTTCTGGCGCCGTTGCCGGGGAAGGCACTGGTTGAAGAGAATCACTAGCATTGTTTATAATTATATTTCTATTAATTGCCACTGTCTAGATAGGTCTACCTTTCTCTGTTTTTTTCTTTATGTGAAAACAGGGTAACGTACCTCTGGTCTTGACCTGTCGAAGATATACACAGAGGATTCAGAAGTACTCTTGAGAAGAGCAGAACCTCGAGTCACCCATCTTCAAGATACTCTTGACGATCAAGCCAGCTACATCTGCACCATCAACCTCAATACCAATGGCCAAAAATGTGCTTCGTGAGTACTCCGCTGCCAGTGTTGACCACGCGGCGATTGGGCCGATTGTCAACACTGGAGACGGAAACTTCAAACTTAGAGCCAGCCAAATCTACATGGTGCAGGCCAATCCATTCAGTGGAAAGGCCAACGACGACGCAAATGCTCACCTTCAAACATTCCTAGAAGTTTGCAACACTTTGTCCATCAAAGGAGTCAACCAAGATGTCATTCGACTCCGTTTGTTTCCCTTTTCCCTCTTGGGGAAGGCGAAACAGTGGTTCTATGCCAACTCAAATGTTGCAACTTCCTGGAAAGATTGTTCTGCAGCGTTCCTCGAGAAATACTTCCCAACAAGGAACATCTATGCCCTTCATGGAGAAACCTCAAACTATTGGGAAGCACAAGAAGAATCCTTCCTAAAGCTTGGGAGAAACTTCAAGAATATATGAGAACATGCCCTGATCATGGAATGGATGATTGGACAATATTGATCAACTTCTACCACGGGTTGACACCAACAGCTCTTGATTATCTTGATTCTTGTGCCAAGGGAACCATCTTGTCACTTACCGCCACACAAGCAACAAAATTAGTTGAGAAGGTAGCTATCGGTGAAGGGTGGAGACCACACCCTCAGCAGAAAGAGAAGCCATCCAACATCACCACAGAAGGGAAGCATAAGGGAAGGAGGCTTCGCACAAGTGCTATGAAAAGACTGGCTCAATCCCAACACGAGAAATCGTCTGCATCCTCATCTCCGGGATCAGGCATCACGTCACCAAACTGAACACGACGGAGAAAAGTCCCACTCATCGGACTTAAAATGGTGATGCCTTTGCCGACAGGATAATCGGTAGTTATCTCATATTTGCTTCGTCGCATTTATATTTGCATTTCCCATCATCATGCATTTTGCATATTTGACCTTTTCCTCCACATGCATATTTATTTTTTTTTCCACGAAAATGCATCCCTGCATATTTAATTTTTCACTTGCATTCTTGCATGTTTGAATTTTTCCAAAACTTTGTTTGGGAGTTTTCAAACCTTTTTAAATTAAAAAGAAAAAACATTTTATTTCTTTTAAAAATAAATTTAGAAAATGAGTTTAAGACAACCTTTTGTTGGAAAATGTTTCGAGCAAATTTTGGAGGAATTTTGGCACAACTCCTATTGAGCCATTGTGGAGTTGTTGGCCAAATTGGACTTCATTTCTTTATATTTGGAGCATGGGTGCTTGGACTCTTCAATTTCATTTCTATTTTTCACTCAAGCACCCTCACCACAAAATTCTTGCTCAAACATTTCTCCAAAATTTTCATTGGAATGTGTCTCAAATCAAGAAAAATATTTCCTTCTCCTTTTGTTTTCTATTTGCATTTTTTGAGGTTTCCAAGATAATTCTCTTGCATGTTGGACTTCCTCCAACTCTTCTTTTTCTTCTTTGAAAATCATTCTCAAAAAAAAAGAGAGAAATAAATTTGAGGCAAACCCTTTGGCATTTTGTCTCGAGTTTAAGAAATTTTTTTTCCTTTTCCTTTTCTTCTTTTGATTTTATTTGCTTTGCTGAGTTGTGATAAAAAGAAATCTTTGCAAGAGCAACCAACGGGTGATCCATTTTGGTTTACACTACCGTAACCCTTCTCGAGTTTGCTCTCTTGTGTTCTTGCTCTTGTGTGCAGCTATGAGAAGGGCCGACAAGGGGCTTGTTGGCGGTCGTTAAACCCTGTTTTGACCGCCAAAATACCGGTAAATAAAGGCATGTCACCAAGATTCTGCGCATAGTAGTTAGGATTAATGCTACTCCACAAGTTTTGGTGATATTTGGATGCAGGAGGGAAATATGGAGGAAAGTGGGCCCAGCTGGCACAAAGACTGGCCGGCCGGCCCCACAAGGTGGCCCCAGGCCTCGGCCTTCCTCCAGCGAGCTACAAACAGGCCTACAACGCAGAATCAAAAGCCTGTTTAGAAGAATTCCACCGACGTTCTAGAAGGTGGGCTGTTTTGGGCCTCAACTTGGCCCTCACTCCTCTTCTGCCGCCCCCACAGAGCCACCGACTGGACAACCGTCATCAGGAGCAAATCACGAGCGTCCAGCATCGAGGCGGTGGCAAACCGACGCAATGTGCGGCCGGCCGGCCCCCCTACTTGGCCGGCCGGCCTGGCTTGGCGGGCCCGGCACTCCAGCTTCGGCCATATAGCTCCCACCGCCATGGAGAAGCTATAAATACCCCTGGCCGGCTGCAGAACAACCTGCACCTCCACACTTGAGAAGAGAAGATCCAAAAGGGTCACGCTCATCTCATGGAAGATCATTCCACTTGTGTAGTTTAGAGTAGGCTAGTTGGTCATGGGAGTTAGAGTAGAAGTGAGAGCTTCGCTCGGAGCTCCGGAGTTCTCTTCGGAGTTTGGGTAAAGTTCTCGTGTATCTTTTCTTTTATACTTTCTTTAATATAATTATTTTCTTATTTATTTTCTTATTTATTTAATTTAGTTTTCCTTTTAGTTTATATTTATTTATTTAAGTAATTGTTATAGAGAAATTACTGTGTTGGTTCCACGTCTGTGTATGGTAGGTCTATCTGCATGGGTTGTTTGCACCGCAAATGCTTACACAATCCACATAGATTTGTTATGCATGGATGGCTTGCTCTTTTCGCGAGGAGTAAGTTATTTAGGATAGTTGCTTGTGTGGTTCAAGGAATTATTCTAGACGTGAGTTTGCTCTACACCCCACGGAGGATGGTAGCCGCGAGTACGTGTGACAGGCGTACCGGTCTCTGTAATCCACCACGTCCGGGTGATGGTTTTAGTAGGGAGGTCAATAGCACGTAGTTCCCCAAGGTAGTTGAACCTAATTCTCGGGTTGCTGCCTTGGCATGCGTGTGCCCCGATATGCAGGAACGTATCTGTAATGAAAGCTTAAGCAAGTAATTGTAGACTATCAGGAAATACTAAATGCTAACCCCTAGGCTGATACCCTTCTTCTCGTTGTCCTCCCAGTTGACTAGTTCTATCTCTTTATCTTCATATAGAATTCTTGCGTGTGTTTGGTTGCCACCCATCATATATGTATCCCTGCTCTGGTCTAGTTTGCAAGTTATAAATAATAGATGTTTCCTTGTTAATTTATGATATTCTTAGCCCTGCTTCCCTGAGGAAAATATAAATACGATACCCTTGGAATACTCCTGGGTGAAATGCTACAACGGTGTTCCGTGCGCTTGCGGAGTTGATATTTATCTCTGTGCGTAAGAAACGCCAACAAGCATTTCTGGCGCCGTTGCCGGGGAAGCAATGGTTTAAGATATCTTTGATTGACATCGATTATCTGTTATGATTAATTTGCTACTAGATTAAGCATCCACCTGCATTTTGTTTGAGCATATCACCATCGCATTTGCATTGTTTTCTTTCAATCCATCTGCATATTTAATTCCCCTCCATCCCACCCCGCTGCATTAAAAAAAAAGAAAAAGAAAAAAAAAACCGAGTGCCCAATCATAGGCCTCGGGCTTTCAAAAATTAAAAAAAAATAATTAAAAAATAATAGAAAAAAAGAACCCGAGCGCCCAATCATAGGCGTGGGGATTTTTTTTTTCGGAGTGCCCAATCATAGGCCCGGAATTTGTTTCAAAAAAAAAAGAAGAGAGATTTTTATGAGGAACATATGTGGCGGATCCAAGATATTCAATGCAGAAATCTAAAAGCTTAGCCTTGCATTCGATTGCAAAGGCTAAGCTTGGGGAGGAACCGCCAGGTACGCACACGCAATTATTCCCTGTTTTCTTTGTCATATACCATCTCCTTTCGAAATTAAAAAAAAATGAAATAAAAATGCTGCCTGAAACGTTCAATGCTTTGTGAATGCAAAGATACTTTGACTTGCTCTCTGGTGAAAATATACTGCAATTTTGACCATACCCGTGCTCTCGAATTTCTTTTGATGATGTGGGCTGTGGTTAAATTGTTAGTCATAAATCAATCGCCTGCGTCTCTTTCTGTTGGTTGGGTGAAGATCACTTCTGTGCCTCTGTTCTCCATTGAGATTATGCCCGGTGGCCGTTCAACCAACAGAAAAATACATGCCTCTATGATGCTTTAATGATAGAAGGAGAGTATAACTGGCTCTGCTCTTCTTACACGATTGATCAAATTAGACGTGGTGTCTAGGTTGATCAATGGACCTATAGAGATATGTTCGATGTAGACGAATGGATTTGTACTAACCAATGCAGGATCTTTCTGAGAGAAAACCAATCAGGCAACATGAAAGGCACACAATTCAAGAAGAAGGAACCAACAAGGCGGACCTAGTGCTTCCACAAGAAAGATTTAATCGCTTAACTTTGCACATAGTTGCAAGAGCTAAGCTTGGGGAGGGACCGCCAGGTGAGTACTTCTGTATACGATATTATACTCTTCTTGAATTGTGCCCTTTCCTTAAAAAAAATAAAATAAAATAGAATAAAAAAAAAAAAAAATATTAGGTTCTCGGCAAAGCCCAATAGGGGCTAGCCACCTGTATCACCCTCATTCTTTTTGCAGACACAAGAAGAATGGAGGAAGCGGCCTATTCAAGCTTAAGTCTTGCAAAGACTCAAGCTTGGGGAGGACCCCCAGGTAAGTATTTCTAAACTTTTCTTGAATAAATAAACTCCCTGTTTCGAATAAATGCTAGAATCTTGGTGTTATGCTACGCATAAGGGAAATGATGATCGAGTTACAAATTAGCCTCCCATGTGTCGCATAGATGCAACCTCTACTCCTGACATATGTGTTATTTTTATTTGAGCATGATCACATCATGAGTCTTGCTTATTTCCGTGGGTTGCATTTGTTACACCAAGTCTGAGCATTGTGGATTGTGATATGGCATGATTAGGACTTGTTGCAATTTCTTAGTATGGTTTCATCCAGAGATGTTTTTCTTGAATTGCTGCAAGTACCTAAAACCCTTCTGTTTTGGCACACTTCTCTTAGTGTGAGGATTTATTTACCTACCAGAGCCATATCATAATATTCGAAACAGCCCCACTCATAGCCATTTGTTTATGCATTGAGTTTTGTTAAGGTTTGATGTACTCTTGAAACTAAGCACTCCTAATTTTGGTCATAATTCCTTCGCGTGTGTTTTCGAAAATTTCTCTCCACCGAATAAAGAGGGGAATGTTTGGATAAATCAACCAAACATTTTTCAGAGTTTGCAAAACTTTTGGTCCATCCAAAGTGCTCAAGAATATTTCAAAAAGGTTTCCTTGAACCATTCAAAATTTATGGCCCCTTGCACCATGGAGTAGTCAAAAAAAAAAAACCTCCATGGTTGCATGACAAAAGTCAATGGCTATATGGTTCTTATCATAAACATCTTGAGCAAAATAAAGGACCAATGTTTTTCAAAACCCCCTTCCATAAGTGTGAGTTCATTTTCTCCCCCTCCATCACATCATTTCTTATGACCGAAATAAATGGAGTTGCTATGTTGATTGAGACTCATTCGTTAGCTTTACAATATATGCATGACATTTGTGCATCCCTTACCAAGCTCCACATACAAAGCCTCATTTGGTAGAAGGTAGGATGAGTGAAGCTTGTAGGAATAGAACTCACATCGGAGTGGTAAGAGAAGTGCCACCCAAAACGAAGGAGAATTTTTTGCACCTTACCTTGCAGCACATAAAAACTCTGGATGCATACCTGCTAGAATTGTGTACTTGTCCGAAAATGCCGTTCTAGCCTTCAATGCTGCATGATAAGGTGTGACATATAAGCCCCACGATTTTTGCAACACTCATGAATATTTTGTGCTCTCGTAAACTTACCACCATTTAGGGAGTACGTTGTTGCATCTTTATTACCCATGGGGCGCTTTCTTTGTAACTCCTGATCCGCCGGTACCCTAAGTTCTGAGTTTGCTCGGGACGAGCAAAGTTTAAGCTTGGGGAGGTTGTTGGCGGTCGTTAAACCCTGTTTTGACCGCCAAAATACCGGTAAATAAAGGCATGTCACCAAGATTCTGCGCATAGTAGTTAGGATTAATGCTACTCCACAAGTTTTGGTGATATTTGGATGCAGGAGGGAAATATGGAGGAAAGTGGGCCCAGCTGGCACAAAGACTGGCCGGCCGGCCCCACCTATAGACCGGCCGGCCCCACAAGGTGGCCCCAGGCCTCGGCCTTCCTCCAGCGAGCTACAAACAGGCCTACAACGCAGAATCAAAAGCCTGTTTAGAAGAATTCCACCGACGTTCTAGAAGGTGGGCTGTTTTGGGCCTCAACTTGGCCCTCACTCCTCTTCTGCCGCCCCCACAGAGCCACCGACTGGACAACCGTCATCAGGAGCAAATCACGAGCGTCCAGCATCGAGGCGGTGGCAAACCGACGCAATGGGCGGCCGGCCGGCCCCCCTACTTGGCCGGCCGGCCTGGCTTGGCGGGCCCGGCACTCCAGCTTCGGCCATATAGCTCCCACCGCCATGGAGAAGCTATAAATACCCCTGGCCGGCTGCAGAACAACCTGCACCTCCACACTTGAGAAGAGAAGATCCAAAAGGGTCACGCTCATCTCATGGAAGATCATTCCACTTGTGTAGTTTAGAGTAGGCTAGTTGGTCATGGGAGTTAGAGTAGAAGTGAGAGCTTCGCTCGGAGCTCCGGAGTTCTCTTCGGAGTTTGGGTAAAGTTCTCGTGTATCTTTTCTTTTATACTTTCTTTAATATAATTATTTTCTTATTTATTTTCTTATTTATTTAATTTAGTTTTCCTTTTAGTTTACATTTATTTATTTAAGTAATTGTTATAGAGAAATTCCTGTGTTGGTTCCACGTCTGTGTATGGTAGGTCTATCTGCATGGGTTGTTTGCACCGCAAATGCTTACACAATCCACATAGATTTGTTATGCATGGATGGCTTGCTCTTTTCGCGAGGAGTAAGTTATTTAGGATAGTTGCTTGTGTGGTTCAAGGAATTATTCTAGACGTGAGTTTGCTCTACACCCCACGGAGGATGGTAGCCGCGAGTACGTGTGACAGGCGTACCGGTCTCTGTAATCCACCACGTCCGGGTGATGGTTTTAGTAGGGAGGTCAATAGCACATGGTTCCCCAAGGTAGTTGAACCTAATTCTCGGGTTGCTGCCTTGGCATGCGTGTGCCCCGATATGCAGGAACGTATCTGTAATGAAAGCTTAAGCAAGTAATTGTAGACTATCAGGAAATACTAAATGCTAACCCCTAGGCTGATACCCTTCTTCTCGTTGTCCTCCCAGTTGACTAGTTCTATCTCTTTATCTTCATATAGAATTCTTGCGTGTGTTTGGTTGCCACCCATCATATATGTATCCCTGCTCTGGTCTAGTTTGCAAGTTATAAATAATAGATGTTTCCTTGTTAATTCATGATATTCTTAGCCCTGCTTCCCTGAGGAAAATATAAATACGATACCCTTGGAATACTCCTGGGTGAAATGCTACAACGGTGTTCCGTGCGCTTGCGGAGTTGATATTTATCTCTGTGCGTAAGAAACGCCAACAGGGCTCATAGATGCATTGAAAAAGGCGACAAGCTCAAAACCAAGTCACTCTCAACGTGACACAAATCCGTACCCCTCCATCGAGCTCATCCCAAGGTTGAGAAGGTTGGCATGAAGAGCTTCAAGAAGATCCCACGGAGGTGGACCACAATTAAAACAACACGTCGAGACTCCTCTTCGACACCAATCTCATCTTGGTGTGCGATGAGGAGATGAAAGCCTACAACACTTATGGAACCATGTTTATGCTCACACCTGAGCACGTGACTCGGAATTGCTGCACAAGACAGGTATGAATATCAACTTTGCCAATAATGAGAAGCCATAGGGTGAGCTTGTTTTGCTTGTGTGGGTAAGGAAGGTTCCCTCCTACTTGCCATACAGTTTTTATGCACCCTGCTAGTAGTAGACAATGGTTTTACTCTTCCGTTCTTCCAAAATGAGTATCACCTGCTTTCATGAAATAATCTTAGTCTGCTACTCGGTTTCCATAAGCAGCGCTTGCTTGAGCTTTTCTACAACTCCTGATCTTCGCAAGCATGCTCTTTGGCAAAGTGTCATATCCTATCTTGCTCTTGATGCATGAATGGCTTGCTATGACTTGTTTTCCTCGAGGTGATCATTTGACCTATCTATGAGGATGAGCTTTGAATCCCTTATGCCATGGTTTACAATACCAAAACCTCTCCTGTGCTATGCATGTGCAATGGTTAGAACCTCCCAAGTGAGTAGGACCGTTTGAGTGAACCATGTTGAGTGCACCTCGTTGATTGATTTTTTCGCTTCAAGAGTCGGGGCTTTAGACCATGCTTACGTTTCATACATCACTAAGCCCCGAGCTTTTATCAACAAGGATTATCTTGTCATGGTTACACTCAAACTTGGTCCAGATCCACTTGTGTTTCTCTTCCTCGGCTATACAAATGAAATCCCGTCACCTAACCGGGACTTTATTTGTATATGGTCCGAGAGCTAACCATCCCTCTCCAAGTCGGATTGGGATTGCTTGCAGGAGTAGTGCTTTTGGCAGGGATGATAAAATAGAAGGCCAAGGGTGCAGCCATGGTCGTGCCACAACCGCAGCCCCTAGCCTATTAATATGTAGGGGGAAGGAAACAATTGGGTATGCACTTGGTTGGGACCAACCCCTAGAACCATATGAGGCTGGAGGTTCGTTGTGACACTCGATGGCAGCAATCCACCAAAGACCAATTCGCCAGCACGCTGCAACAAAGCCCGGTCAATCTCATGACCAACTTCCATTGCATGGGATTCCACCCAAATCCAGGGCTGTGAGCAAAGAACAAGTGTGGGGGAAGTTCCTTCCCCCACTAAGGTCTAGGTACAAGAACAAGTGTGGGGGAGATCTCTCGTCCTTCATCACGCACACACTCGAGATCTCCCACCAACATGATGCACAACATCGCACCGCTCAAACAGGCTAAGGAGTGGAGCTATCAGGCATAAGAAAAGAAAGTTCGATCTAACCTTCGGTTTGGTCTCCTATGGTCACTGTTGGTCTCCACTTCATCTATGGCGATGGTTTGCACATCCTATCCCCTACTCCCTGATTCATGAGTTAAAACAATCTTTGATGGTTATTTACTAAAATTTAACTCAAAGATAAAATGAACCCTCAACAAACATACTTCTATATGGTTGGCCTGCATACTCTTTATTCCTCGCATCATACACCTGTTGCTTGTGAACACCAATCTCTTAGGACCCTGTGTTTATCTAAGTTGTTGGCGAATGTGATATGGTTAGATGAGAGGAATCTTGCTTCTTCTGTTTTGAGTGCTTGGGAATTTATCTTGCAAAATTTAAAATCCATAGCTTTGCACTCCTCAATGATCTTATATTCCCACCAGAGCCAAACACGATAATCACATTGAAAACCTCTACAAAATGCTACTTGTTATTGCTTTGAGCTTTGTCAAATTGTTGTGACCCTTGTGAGATGCTTGTCATACTTGCATGATCAAGATTACGTGCACATACACCACCATCACAAAACATGCTAATCTTCTACACTGGAAGTTAGCAACGCTATTTCCATTCATCCATCCACCAAAACAAATACTCCTTCATTTGTTTGTTGATATCCCTCTCTCCAAACAATCTAGCAAAAGAGACGTGGCTATCAAAAAAAAGAGAGAGAAGTTGAGAAAAAAAGAGAAAAAGAAAGAAAGAGAGAGTGCTCATGTGCATGAGCAAGAATAAAAGAAAGACTTGCTCAAATATCTTGAGCCTAATCAAAAAAAAAAAAAGAGAAGAAAAAAACGAGAGAGAAAGGAAGAATAGATAGCCATGCTCTCAAAAGAAAATCAATCAAGAGAGAGAGATATCACCACATCAAGGAGTATCCATTTCATTTCCACTTTTCATACACATATCCACACACGTGCACATTCTTGATCAGTTTGTATGACTTGTTTTCCCCTTGGATCCACTCTTTGACTTAGCAACATAAGTAATGCAAGTACGCTCCTTTTCATTCCCTACCAAGCTCCACATAAAGCCATTTGTAGATGTAGGATGAAAAGAGGCATATCAAAAGCCTTGGTGAGGAATCATACACTTTGAGCGATCTGAGAGTTATCATTTGAGGAGTACAAGCTATGTTTTTACTTCGAAAATATTTCGAAAACCCAAGTTACTCAACAGAGGAGTGATGACGACTTGAATCAAGACCGTTCCATTCCTCAACCGCCCAAGATGACATGGTAGACACATCAAAGTTCACAGGTGTAGGTATGGCTTGGAATAACTTGTATGCTAGCATCATACCAAGGAAGTTATGTTTCACCTTAGTCCTTCATTCTGACGAGCAAAGGCTAAGTGTGGGGGAGTTGTTGACGGTCTTTAGAGCAAGAATTTTACCGTCAAATACCTGCATGAAAGAATTAAAATGAACACCAAATATAGACTTAGGACTTGAAACTAACGAATTCCACAAGTCTTGGTGATTTTGTGAGTGCAGGTGCATTTCGTAGGAAAGCGGGGAAAAGGAAGCATAAAACATGTATTTTGTAAACACCGAATTTCCCCGGAATAAAGTTATCTTCCCAAAATCCCACAAAGAAGGAAAATATCAAGACAACATCAAGAAGATCCTTTTCTGGAAATCCTCAATTGAAGAAATCTTCCAAAGGCCCACAAGCAGAGCAAACCGCCTCAATTAAATGGATAGTCGGTGATTTGCAAGACTTAATGACACCAGAAACCGACATACGACGAGGCGGCACCAGGGGTGGCCCCACCAGGTCGCCCGACCCCACATTGCAGGTCGGCCGACTTGTGCGTACCCCCCTGGTGCCCATCTTTCTGGTGAAGGAAGTTGCCGCCTTTCTTAAGTCGGTTCTGCCTGCATTTACTCCACCACCGACTCCAGGAACCGCCTTTGAGGACTATAAAGCAAGGGGCACCCCCCTCCTTTCGACAGACACCAAGAGGGATTTATTCTCTAGCATTAGGCTTAGCCTCCAGGCCAGAGTAGAGTAGAGGGGAGTAGAGAGCTGATTAGAGGTCCTTGACCTAGTCTTGGAGAGTTTGGGGGTGGATCTTCTCCATTCCCCTCTTGTAAGACTTGTATCATTTATCTATAGCATTTACTCCTTTATTCCTTATGCCTTATGATTGCACTAGTATGATAGCCATGTACCTTCTATGTGGTTATTGTCTAGTCATGTTTGGTTCATATATGCTTCACATACTTATACTAGTTCATCCATGCCTTGACACTCGTTCTATGCATAATGAGGTTAGACATGCTTTGGCCTTTGACTTGTTAATCCGTAGGGTTAGGGTTCTTTGCGCCATAGTATGTAACTTGTTAATCCGTAGGGTTAAAGTTACGCATGTCTTACTTCTTGACTCGATGATCCGTAGGGTCAGAGTTGTTATCAATGGTTTAGCACTTGACCTGTTGATCCGTCGGGTCAAGGTTAGGTGTACTCTTGTTCCCGACTTGACGATCCGAAGGGTCAAAGTCCCATGGGAATTGAGAGTATTGTTTAGCAATGTAAGCGTGGTGCTTAGATTGGTAAATAGCTTTGAGTGTCCTCATAGAGGGTTGCCAGTAGGTGGTGACAGCCCTGCTGTGTAATCCTCTGTGTTCCATGGTAACATAGAACTTAGGTTTGTATGTGATGCATGTATAACCCATAGACAGGAATACAAGGAGTACATAGGGGCCCAGCTCGACTCCTCTTAACCCCGCTTAACCTAGGCTTTGTACTGATGTTAGATTGGATTGCTCTGTGTGTCACCCTATCCATACACTGTATCCTTACCCCTGTTTAGACCTTGGTATATTATTAGTTATATGATTATGAACATGCTATCTCATAAACCGCTGCCTTCCCTTGGGAGAGCAAAAAATGACAACCATTGGAGTAATCCATTGGTGAAATGCTACAACGGTATTCTCCGTGCGCTTGCGGATTTACCTAATCGACACTAAGACACATCTTTAGATTATTTCTGACATCACTGTCAGAGATGATTTATTTGGTGTGATTTAACAAATGTCAACACCAACAGGGACTACGAGCTCAAGCCAGCCTTGATCAACATGATCTTGGCTAGTCCCTTCTGTGGGAAGCCGTCGGAGGATGCGAACGCTCACCTCCAAAGGTTCCTGATGACGTGCAACACCTTTGCCATGAAGGATGCACCTCAGGATGCCATCCGACTGCAGCTCTTCCCATTCTCTCTGTTGGGAAGGCTCTCCAGTGGTTCTACGCGAACCAAGAGTCCCTCGACACGTGGATGGCATGCTCCAATGCCTTCCTCGCCAAGTTCTTCCCGCCGGGCAAGACAAGCCCTGCGGAACAAGATATCGGGCTTCCAACAGCTCGCAGATGAGTGTTAACGGTCCTTAGAGCATAAATCTGACTGTCATTTACCTGCATAAAAGAACAAAAGTAAAGACCAAACATAGTGGTAGGGGTTTATTACTAACCATTTCCACGAGTGTTGGTGAATTTGTGAGTGCAGCTGTATTTCATAGGGAAACGGGGAAAAGGAAGCATAAAAGGCCTACTTTGGAAACACCGATTTTCCCCGGAATAAAGATATCTCCCCAAAAGCCCAATATCAAGGAGATATGAAGAAAGATCATCTTTGGAGATCCTCAATAATGACAGAGAGATATGGATCCACCAAATCAACCCAAATCATATCAAGAATATTCCAAGAATCCATATCAGAATAATATCAGGAATATTCCAAGGAACCAAATCGGAATCATATCAAGAATACATCAGAGGATAGCAAGCGAAATCAAGAAGAGAATATTCCAGAGGATATGCCAGAGAAGAGGGGAGCCAGGAGGTGGCCCTGTGGGGTCGACCGACCCCACTACATGGGTCGGCCGACCCAGGGGTGTGGAGTTTCCACACCCACCACCTCCTGGTGGTGACAAATGACGAGTAATTAATGTCTAAGGCGGTGGAGGCCCCCAAACCGACCTACTCAAGGCTATAAATAGAGGGGTACCCCCCCCCCCTCCTCTCAACACAACAAGAAGAATACAAGTCATTCCACTCCCATCCAGGCCAAGGGCCTCTTGTATAGTAGTAGAGTAGAGGAGAGGGCAGGGGAGAAGAGAGGGGTAGTCCTCCCTTTGTGAGGACTTAGCCCAAATCTTGTACCTTGGCGGATATTATCTTATTAGTAGTTCTTCATTCGTTCTTCATTCGTTCGTCGTTCGTTCTTCGTTCGTCGTTCGTTCTTCGTTTGTTCGTCGTTCTTATTCATAAGTTAGTATTCGTGGTGATATTGACCTAGCGAGCATTACATACTAGTCGTTATTCTTGTTATACTTGTTTGCAGGATCATCACTCCGCAAGGAATGCTCTAGCCTTCTGAAACAGTACCAGGACCGGGGTTAGAGTAGTAATCGACGGCATAGACGGTGTCTAGGCTAGAGGTTACCTTTGTTTGCAGCGTGCCCCACGGTTTGTAGAGGTAGGTGGCAGGTGGTGACAGCCCTGTCCGTCCCTTGTAATCCTCCACGTTCGGGTTCGTCGTAGAGCTACAGGCTGGCGTGACTTGGCGGACCAGGTCTATACCAGTGCCCGAAGTAGACAAGTAGAGCTTGAGTGCGTCTATCCTAAGGGATAACTAGATCTTTATTCATCCTCTCAATCCTACACTACTATCGTTGTTGGGGAATGGCGAAGAGGTCTTCGGAAAAACTCGTTTTCTCTTCGCATTATCGCGTGCCTCTCTGCCGCTCTTATGCTTTTGCAGATCCTGCGGGTCGTGGAGTGGAACGCGAAGATCCCGCGGATCAGACGTTAAGGCGAAGCCCCGGAACAACGGACGCGAAGAGCCTTTGGCGAAGGGCTCTTCGAGCGGATCTCATTAAGTGGAAATCAGGAGGGTCCCACCTCCTGATTTATTAGGGTTAGCATTGTAAAGAGTGTTGTAACATGACTGTAGTGCCCTTTTGACAATTTTGTACATAGGGTTCTGTTGTACAGACTAGTGTGATCAAGGGTATTTACGTCAACAAGGGCACATGTCAATCAGTCTATAAATAGCACCCCTAGGACTCCTGTTGGGGGGGTCGATTCCTGTTGAGTAGTACCAAGGTACTGTAATGTGAATCTTCCTATTAATGCATTTCTCTTCGCATTAATCGTCTTTCTTCTTCTTCGCATTTACTTTCTCATATTAGGTCGTAGCAGTAATTTGTCTAGCGAAGCAGTTTAGTGATTCTTGTCTGGTGTTGTCCTGCGAGGATATCCCAACAACTGGCGCCCACCGTTGTGTTTTGGCCGAAGATCATCTCATTATGCCACCCAAGAAGCAAAAGCCTGCCGCTCCAAAAGCTCCCAAAGGGGCTCTGTCTTCGTCTTCGCGGCAGCTCGGTATCATTCCAGAGTCTTCGGTGTCAGCGGCAGCAAACTTAGCTGATCCCTCCGCCGAATATCACCAATCAGCAACTCCCTCTTGAGCATGCAAGAGATGCGGAGAGAACAGAAGAAGACACTAACAGTCAAGAAATCTTAGTCGAAGATGCCACTGAAGAATCACAGGATGATGACCCAGAGAACTCTCCGCGTGTTAACCAGCATACTGCTGTTAATCGCGCTGGGCATACTGCTCCCACTAGTAACACTCAAGAACCCGTCGCTGCGCAGGTAGTGGGATCTTCGCAAGAGCAACGAGGCCGAGTAAATTCTCTTGAAGAAGCGGAGCTTCGGGAGTTATTGGTTCTCGAGCACGAGTTAAAAAGACTAAAAGAAGCAAGACTCAAAGCAACTGAGCAAGACCAGGGTAGATCCAGAATTCTGCAACAAATTGCACAAGCTAAAGAGTCAGTCGCAGCGCTGCAGCGCGAAATACATGACCTTTGTGCTGATAACCAGCACTCTTCAGGTCACCATCAGCAGTTTGCTCCCCGGGGCCCTTCACTTATTTCTCTCAAGTTCGATAAGAACTCTCCGTTGTCAGAAGGAATTCAGCTGACTCCATGGCCGCAATCTTATAAGCCTATTCCTCTGCCGAAGTATAATGGTCGTTCTGACCCAAGACAATTTCTGATGAGTTATGAAGCCGCCATATCTTCAGCAGGAGGCGATGATATTGTATTGGCAAAGACATTTGTTACTGCTATCGAAGGGCAAGCTTTGGACTGGTATTTCACCCTCAGGCCATCTTCGATATACTCATGGGAGAACTTGAGAGATAAATTGTTGCAAAACTTTCAAGGTTTCTTTCGCAAGACCATAACTGCCCTTGATCTGAGGTCCTGTGTTCAAGGAGATAAAGAGCCACTACAAGATTATTTCCGGAGATTCGTAGAGCTGAAATCTCAGGCACCCGGCGTCGAAGATAACGTAGCCATAGAAGCGGCGCTCTTAGGTCTTCGCGCTGGACCATGTGCTACCCACTTCGCAATGAATTACCCTTCTACCATTCAGGAACTTTACACAGACTTGGAGAAGTACTGCAGAGCAGATAATGACTATAGGCGAAGAATCGCATCGCAAAATAGCCAGAAACAGAACAAGAGAAGCCAGTCAGATGATAGCAAGCAAGACTGGAATAGCAAAAGAAAGCAAAACAAGCAAGTATCTCAACCTCAGTATATAAATCAAATAGATTCTCAAGAAAAGCCCGAAGAGCCTCAGCAATTCAGTGGAAATAGAGGCGGAAGGAATGGACGCGGAAGGGGCAAAGGAAGAGGAAAGAATCAAGAGCCTACAAAACCATACTGTATATTTCACGGTCTCGATAAGGGGCACACTTCCAAGGAATGCCCGGAGACTAAAGAAACTTTTGATAGAATCAAAGCAAAAGAGCTGCCGCCCAACCCAATGAAGATGGTTAACCATACTTCAAACCAACTCCAATGGCCTAGCCAGCCAGTATATCCTCACTTCTAGCCACAATATTACCCTCCGCCCTTCCCAGTTCAAAACAGCTACGGCATCCCTCCCAAACAGGATGCACTTCATCATCATCAAATGCCCCACTACCAACCTAATCATGTAAACCACATACCAAAGATGCTACCACCACCCCCACCTACTCCTAGCCATGCAACTCGCGAAGAGTTACCTCCTCCACCGCCTTTAATACCAAAGACCGAGAACCAAGCACAGAACAATCCAAGTGCTAATCCTTCCCCAGCATACGGAGTCATCCTACCGATTACCGGAGGCTCTTCGCTTGACTTTGAAAGCAAAAAGCAGCGAAGAGATCACTTCCGTGCAGTAAACACCATTTCCAATGTTGCACCTATTCGCAAAACCAAGTGGTCTCATATGCCAATAACCTTCACCGAAGAAGACCTATCCCATTGCGACCTTAGATGCCACCCGCACAATGACGCAATGGTCATAGAAACTAATGTTTATGGCTGGATAATCACCAAAATACTGGTCGACAATGGGGCTTCTTCGGACATCTTGTTTGCAAGTACCTTCGATCAACTTAAGCTCGACAGAAATCTTCTGGAACCCTCTGAGACTCCGCTCTATGGTTTCGGAGGCAAAAGAATTATTCCGCTGGGGAAAATCACACTGCCGGTTTCTTTCGGGGATATGTCTAACCCAAGAACCGAGCATATCACTTTCGATGTGGTAGAAATGAATTACCCTTACAATGCCATCTTTGGCAGAGGAGTGATCAATACCTTCGACATCGTTCTTCGCAATTCCTTCCTCGTCATGAAAATGCCTGCACCGAAGGGTGTTATCACGGTCTTCGGGAATCAACAAGAAACCAGAAACATTGAAAAGGGCATCTCTCCGGGACAGAAAAATGTCTATGTCCTCTCCGATAAACCAGACAACCAACAGAGTGCATCAACCTCTTACGACGAAGATCATGACAAAGATGAAAAGACCATCAATGAAGATTGTGAAACCAAGAGGGTATTGCTAGATCCAGCGGTGCAAGATCAATACGTTACAATAGGCACCAACTTGCCGAAGAATGAAGAAGAAGAACTTGTTAATCTTCTCAGGAAAAACAAAGATGTCTTCGCGTGGTCATCTCATGACCTCCAAGGGGTCAACAGAGACAAAATTGAACACAAGCTGAATATTGACAAATCAATAAAGCCGAAGAAACAAAAGCTAAGAAAAATGAGCGAAGATCGGGTTGAAGCGGTCAAGGCCGAAGTCCAGCGTCTACTGGATGCAAGAGTCATAAGAGAAGTGAAATACCGTACATGGTTGGCTAACACAGTTCGCATTAAGAAAAAGAATGGCAAGTGGAGAATGTGTGTCGATTTCACTGACCTTAACAAGGCATGTCCCAAGGACGACTTTCCACTTCCAAGGATTGACACAATAGTGGATGCTGCAGCAGGAGCGGAGCTCCTTTCTTTGTTGGACTGTTTTTCGGGTTATCATCAAATCTGGATGAGAAAGTCAGACGAAGAAAAAACAAGCTTTATAACACCCTTCGGCACTTTCTGTTTTGTAAGAATGCCTGAAGGTCTCAAGAATGCAGGACCAACTTTTTGCAGAATGACAAAAGCAGTTCTCAAGATCAGTTGGGTAAGAATGTCCTAGCATATGTCGACGACATCGTTGTAAAGAGTAGTAAACGCGGAGATCATGGTATGGATCTAGCTCAGACCTTCGCCAATCTCAGAAAAGCAAATGTCAAGCTCAACCCAGAAAAATGTGTCTTCGGAATTGACAACGGAAAAGTATTGGGTTGCTTGGTATCAATCAAAGGATCCAAGCTAATCCAGACAAAGTCGAAGCATTACTCAACATGAGAGAACCAACACATGTGTTAAAGATGTTCAGAAACTCACAGGAAGAATAGCAGCACTCAACAGATTTATCTCAAGGTCAGCGGAGAAAAGTCTCCCGTTCTTCCAGGTTCTTCGCAGCAACAGCAAGTTCGAGTGGGGCGAAGATCAAAGAAGAGCGTTTGCACAACTCAAGTCTTATCTCAGAGAAATGACAAGCTTTGCTAGTCCTCAGCCCAAGGAGGCATTGTTATTATATGTGGCAGCTTCGCATTCAGCTGTCAGCGCCGCGCTAGTCCAAGAGCAATCTCAGCAGGCGAAGACAGGAAAACCAGTGAAAGTGCAAAGACCAGTATATTTCGTGTCCGAAGCTCTAAGTGGTTCTAAAGTCTTTTATTCAGAACTTGAAAAAATAGCATATGCAGTGATCATGGCAGCTAGAAAGCTAAGGCACTACTTCGAGGCACATACCATTCGGGTCCTAACAAACCAACCACTCTTTGATATGTTCAGAAATAGAGAAGCATCTGGCAGAATCTCCAAATGGGCTCTGGAATTGTCAGAACATGTTATAGACTTCGAGAAGCGAAGCGCTGTAAACTCTCAAGTACTAGCTGACTTCATAGCAGATTGGACAGAGCCCTCTTCATACACCTGTTGACGGTCCTTAGACCCAGTTTTTGACCGTCAATTAGCTCTATAAATAAGGAAGAACTAACACTTGTTACTTGCATTTTGTTATCAAATAACCTATTTCCACGTGTACCTCTAGATTTGGATGTGCAGGTGGAAAACAGGGATTTCCAGGTGTAAACAAGGCCCAAGGCGACGATTCCAACACGTCCATCAAACGACGCTCGCCGCGGGAATATAATTCAAGGATTAAAGGCCCAGAATCACCCAGAATATCAACTGAGGCCACGCACCTGGAAAAGAGGCTAAAAGGCCGAGGGGAGCCAACCTGCCAAAGCCCAGCCCAGGGGGGGCCAGGGCTAGGTCGGCCGACCCCCAACCCTAGGTCGGCCGACCTGACAGGGAGGCCCCCTGGGTCCATCTTTCTAAGGCGGTTTGCAACCGACTTCAGGAGGTCGGTTCCACCTGCAATCAATGCCACCGACCTACGGAACCGCCTCAATTCCACCGCCTTTGAGGGCTATAAATAAGGGGTACCCCCTCCCCTTGGAAGACACACAACACAAGAGGCTCATTCCCTCCTCCACACATCCAGAGCTAGGGGCTCTCTAGTTAGGCTTAGGCTGAGTAGTTGGGCTGCCCTTTTGGCTCCCAAGTCCCTTGGAGAGTTTGGGGTATATTCCCTTGTATCCTTTTACTCTCTTTGTAAGACTTATTTCTTTATCAATGGAATATCATCGTCCTTGTAGTAGTTATGTGCTTATGCTAGTTCATCGTTCATCCTTGATCTTGGATGAACGTTCTTCGTTCGTTCATGTTCGTTCATCGTTCGTTCATCGTTCATCGATGTTCGTTCATGATCGTTCATCGTTCGTTCGTCGTTCGTTCATACTCGATCATCGGTTAACGATGATCGTTCTTCATCGTTCATCGTTCGTCGCTCGTTCTTGAGCGACGAACGCTTATGCTTAACGTAGTGCTAGCTTTGATCCTTTGTCTAAGTAATCGCTTGCTAGACCTAGTTGTTCCTTTTGCTTAGTCATCGGGTCCATTGTCTTGCAAGAGTGCTCTAGGTTTATCGCCTTGCGAGGTGCCTCGAGGGATCTAGAGTTGTGGTTAGTTACGCTAGCATGGTGCTAGGGCTTCCTTTCCACCCTTGGATGCGTGTTCGTGCCCCACGGTTTGTAGAGGTAGGCGGCAGGTGGTGACAGCCCTGTCCGTCCCTTGTAATCCTCCACGTTCGGGTATGGCGTAGGAGTATATATGAAATGTCCGGAGATTGGGGCAGACTCTGATCGCTGGATCTCCCGATGATGGCTTGGCAGTAGAACAGCTTAGTCTTGGCTTGTGTGCAGCTTAGGCTATAGGTAGATGCTACGCACGCTACTTGACGATGTACATTAGGAGTAGCAGTTCTTCTTACTTAACCTTAGTCTAGCCTAGAGCCGCCTCTCGCCTTTTATCAGAGAGTGGAAATGCCTGCTGTGTGTGTCGCACTATCCTCTATCCATACATTGCCTTACCCCTGTATTTGGATATTGGTTATGATCTATCATTTGTAACACCATGAGTATAAGTACACACTCGTCAACCACGTCTTCCTTTGGGAAAATATAAATAACGATACCCTGGAATACTCTCGGGTGAAATGCTACAACGGGTTATCCGTGCGCTTGCGGATTATCTTTTATGATTAAATACTAATAATACATATCTGGCACTCGTTGCTAGTTGTGGATTATTATGTATCCTAAGCAAGTAACTTAACCCAGGTATTTCTGGCGCCGAACCGGGAATATTCACTCTAGGCCTAACCAGCCTAAGGTGGTGTTTTCTGTTTGGTGTAAGAAATACCAACAAGCATTTCTGGCGCCGTTGCCGGGGAAGACAATTGTTGACAAGTGTATACAATGATTACTCATGATTACACTTGATGTGATTTAACCATTTCCATTACAGGCTAACCTTGATCTGTTTTCTCTCTTTGATGTGAAAACAGGATAGTGTATGCGTGGATTCAACTTGCCGGAAAACTTCGTTGATAATCCAGAGTCGCTTGTAAGGAAAGTCCGACCCCGCGTCGACTCTCCCTCACAAGCAACACTCCCGACAGACGAACCCACATCATCCGCACCATCATCACTTATTGACATGGCTGATCAAAGGACCCTCCGTGACTACTCTGCTCCCTCCGTTGCCAATGTTCCCGTTGGGCCCAATGTCAACGCCGGTGACGCAGGGTTTGCAGTCAAATCAAGCCTAATCACTATGGTGCAGGCCATTCCCTTTTGTGGAAAGGCCACGGAGGACGCCAACACTCATCTCCAGCAATTCCTTGAGATATGCAACACATCGGCAACCGCCGGAGTCAACCAAGATGCCATTCGACTTCGTTTGTTTCCCCTCTCCCTCCTTGGGAAGGCGAAACAATGGTTCTATGCCAATCGTGCTAGCATTGACACTGGGACCGCTGTTCTAACCGCGTTCCTCGCAAAGTTTTTCCCGTTGGGTAAAACCAATGCCCTTCGTGGAAGAATATCAAGCTTCCAGCAAGCCAACAATGAAACCATCGCCGAGGCGTGGGATAGGCTCCAAGATTACATATCCGCCTGCCCACACCACGGGATGGAAGAATGGCTCATTCTTCAACATTTCTACAACGGGTGACACAACAACCCGTGGACATATGGATGCCGCTGCTGGAGGAGCCTTCTTCTCAATGACCATTGCTCAAGCTAAAGAACTTATTGAGAAGATGGTCTCCAATCAAGGGTGGAGCGATGAACGTCTCCAACCACGCTCTAAAGGCGTACACCCTATCAAGGAGGTGGACTTATTGTCCGCCAAGCTCGACCTCGTCATGAAGCGCTTGGACGACTTCAACACGCATAGAAGTGTTCGTTCACTCAACTCACACATTACGTGTGAGGAATGTGGCAACACTGGCCATATGGGGAAGGACTGCCCCAACCATACCCATGAAGAAGCATTCTACATGAATAACAACAATGGTATCGTCCAAGTGGAGGTCAAGGTTTTAACCAAAACCGCCAATCTTATCAAGGAGGTAATAATTTCTCTAGTTTTAATAATAATCAGCCGTCTTTGAAAGATTTGGTTTATGGCCAAGCTAAAATCAACGAATCAATCAACAAAAAGCTTGCTGCCAATGATCAAAGTTTAGAAAGTTTAAATTCAAAAATAGAAGGTCTTTCTTCCGCTTTCAAAAATCAGTTGAGCTTTAATAAAATGATAGAAACTCAGTTAGCTCAGCTCGCTGCTCTTGTTCCTACTTGTGAAAATGTTAATGCGGTCACCACGAGGGGAGGAAAATCCACTCGCGACCCGCCATATCCTAACCATGCAGGGAAGAACAGGAACGAACAAGAAGAAGAAGAAGGACCGTCTAAAGATCAAGAAAGGAAGAAAGTGAGCCTAAGGAAGATGACGGGAGGCAAGCACCATTGGACTTCCAAGATACAAACATCATGCCATTCCCGCACCGCACCAAGAAGAGAAATGTGGATGAGCAATTCGCTCGATTTGTTGAGACAATTCAGAAGATTCATGTCAACGTGCCCTTGATGGATATGATACAAGTACCCACCTACGCACGTTATCTCAAGGACATCCTCAACAACAAGCGACCCTTGCCCACCACAGAAACGATCAAGCTCACTGAGGAGTGTAGCGCTGCTATACTCAACAAACTTCCTGAAAAGAAGAAAGATCCTGGATGTCCCACCATATCATGCTCTATTGGGATACACCACTTCAACAACGCTCTATGCGACCTTGGGGCAAGTGTTAGCGTGATGCCCAAGGAGGTTTTCGATCAATTGAGCCACACTGACTTAACTCCCACTCCCATGCGGCTGCAACTAGCGGATTCATCCATCCGCTACCCGCGGGCATCGCCGAAGATATTCCGGTGAAAATCCGGGGTAGCTTCATCCCCGTCGACTTTGTGGTGCTCGACATGGATATTGATAAGGAAACGCCCCTCATCTTGGGACGTCCCTTCCTTAGCACCACAAAGGCCCAAATTGATGTTGGAGTTGGAGAAATCCGCCTCTACATCAATGGGAAGGAGGAGAAGTTCGAGTTCCAACCTCGGAAAGACAATGCTCGATGATCAAGGTCAAGTATGGGCCAAACACCTCCAACATTCAAGAAGTTGAAGTGACAGCCAGGAAAACGGACAGCCTCATTGCTCTATGGAAGAGCTTGGCAAAGATTGAAAATCCATCGCAGTTTCAACCAAAGAAACCTGCGACCACGAGGCCGGGATTATGGGCCAAGAAACCCGTCCCAAAGTCCGAGAAGCCACCTACACCACCAAAGATGAAACAAGTGTGGCAAGTCAAGGCGCAGCCTCTACGTCCTCATCTCCAAGGACTGGGTCCGCGCCACCAAGCTAAACCCGTTGGAGAAGTCTTAGCCCGTCGGACTTTAAATGACACGGCCCTGGCCGCCAGGAAAACCGGCATTATCATTCGGTTTGATTCTTTTCTTTTTGAATTTTTCCACCACATTTGCATTTGGATTTCTTTCCAAACCACTTTGCATATTTATTTCCTCCACCAAAAATTTATTTGGATTTTTCCGCCAGCATATTTGAATTTTTCCCTCGCCATGCATTTAAAAATCAAATTTTCAAAAACACTTTTGCGTTCAAAAAGACTCATCCTTGGATGAAATTTTTGGACCACCCTTGTATCATCATAGAAAAGCCAAAAAATATTTTTGCATGTTGAAATTTTTCATCAACATGTCGATTTTTGATTTTTTTTCGAAAAATTTTGAATTCGAGGCAACTTTTTATTTGGAAATCTTTTTGAGCAAATAATTTTGAGGAGTTTCTGGACATAGCAACCATGGTCATCACCAATATGGCTGTTGGGGGCTATGGGCCGAAGAGGGAAGCAGGTGGGCCCCAGAGGGGGTCGGCCGACCCCACCGATCAGGTCGGCCGACCCATGGGAGCAACGGCTCCCTCCTACCTTTGCTCCAACGGTCACATGCACCTCCTAACGTTCAAAACGGCTACTATGGCCGTGTATAAGATGGGGGTGGCCGGCCATTGCTCTCTCCCTCTCACACTCTCATTTCCACTCTTCAACACTCTTCACTCCATTGCTCTCAAGTTTTCCTTTGTGCTCATTGAGTTCTTGCCTCAAAATTCTGCAAAAACATTTCTCCTTTGGTTTGCTTTTCAGTTTTGATTTGGTTTGGTTTTCCGAGTTGCGTCTTCTCGCTTGCAAGAACACCGACGGCTTCATCGATTGGTTTTCACTCTCATAACCCGTTCGGAGTTTTCGTTCTTGCGTTCTTGCTCGACCTCGCTGCAGCATGAAGCGCGCTGGCAAGGCCTTCGCCTCGCTGCTCCGGTCCGGGAGCACGGGCTCGGGTTCATCTCGACCTCGCACTCGCGCCCGCACCACCACCGAGCAAGTGTCAAGCCCTCAACATGAAGCCGCAACGGAGGAACAAGCCAACACCGAGCATCGTCTTCTCGTCGACACCGACCTCGACTTGGTGGGCGACGAAGAGATGGGCGCCTACGAAGCTCTCCGACTCCGTACATTTGCTCCTACGCGAGCATTTGATACGGAACTGCTGCAAAAGATTGGTATGGATGCTGAATTTTCTCGAGTATTTAAAGCAATAGGGTGGGATAAGTTTGCAAGTGTAGATGAGCAGGGTTCCCGCTTACTTACACTACAGTTTTTATGCACCCTACGCGTGGTAGATGACGGTATTACCTTTCGGTTTTTCCGGGAGGAATATCATTTGACATGGAAAATCCTTATCAATGCCTCGGTTTTGGTATTTCTTACGTCACGAATAAATCCGCAAGCGCACGGAGAATACCGTTTGTAGACTTCACCGTGAGTATCAAGGGTATCGTTATTTATATTTTCCCAAAGGAACGGAGTGGGATTATCTACTAGTCTAGCTGGTTCAAGGACACAAAGAAGGATGGTAGGTAAGAGTAGAGAGGATTCCTATGGATGAAGTTCTACTGGAATAAAAGGAAGAGTAAACACAGCAGGGCTGTCACCACCTACTGCAAACCCCCCTACTAGAATATGTGACCCTACTAGGGCAATTAGGTCCTAGGCCAGTCCTAGGGTCACGTGACAACAAAGCAATTAAGTCCTCGCTGCCAGACCGATTCCAAGAAGTCAATTCACTAGAACAGAGAGGATTAAGCAAGTAGGCTGTCACCACCTACCGGCGACTCTCTCCTAGGACACGTGACACTAGAGCAATTAAGTCCCTATGGCCAGTCCAAGGTCACGTGACCACAAGGCATCAAATCCTAGCTGCCAGACTATTCTAGTTCCAAGACTAAGATAAATTCCGCCTCTAAATGCTTACTTGAATGGAACGATGATCATGCAAGCAGAAAAGAAGAACTTATACTAGAATAGAAATATTCAATCCATAGAAGATCAAGAATACTCACTTGTAATGAGATGACGACGAACGAACGATGAACGAACGACGAACGAACGATGAACGATGAACGAACGACGAACGAACGATGAACGAACGAAGAACACTTCACTATGAATAAGTATCCTCCAAGGTACAAGATTTGGGCAAGGTCCCTCACAAGGGGAGGACTACCCTTCTCTCCTACCCTACTCCTCCTATTCTACTAGTGTACAGGGGCTCTAGGCCCTTGGGGTGGAATGAGGCTCTCCTTCTGTGTGTGTTGAGAGGAGGGGGGTACCCCTTTATTATAGCCCTCCAAAGGCGGTGGAATTGAGGCGGTCCTTAGGTCGGTGGCATTGATTGCAGGCAGAACCGACCTGGTACGTCGGTGGGGAACCGCCACAGAAAAAATGGGCCAGAATGGCCACTGTAGCAGGTCGGCCGACCTACTGTAGCAGGTCGGCCGACCTCCCTTGGCCCCCTTGGTCTTGGGCTTTTTTGGTAACTTCTCCACTTGATTTTGCTTCCAGATGGGCCTGCTATTGGGTACCTAGGTGTTTGCATTTGTTGAGTTGTTTTGGCACTGTTTGGGGGTCCGAAAGTCCCCGGGAATGCCTTGATTTGTCGGGGTGTACAATCTGCCCTTTTGGGTTGTGTTCCCTCTTCATTTGGGCCTTAAATCACCTGCATGCATAATTTCACAACACACTTGTGGAATTGGTTAGTAATAAACTCCTACCACTATGTTTGGTGTTCATTTTAATTCTTTTATGCAGGTAATTGACGGCATAATTCTTGCTCTAAGACCGTCAACACTCGGCTTTATTCTCGCTGCACCCTTGATGTTGATGTTCGATCCGGGTTACTCAAAGTTAGCTTTTTGGAAGAATTTCTGCATCTCCTACTTGTGAAAACCCCGAACTAATCACATTCATCATCCTACCTTGCGCTTGTTGCACATGTGGCTTGGCATTCCTGTTTCCTAGAAGTGATATTAGGATGTGCGCGAGGATGATCTGAAAATTCTTTATGCTATGGTTGAGAAAATAAAGATTGCTCCTGTCATGTCCATGATTTCTCAGTGGTTAGAAAATTTAGAATGACTGGACCGATTGAGTGCACCTCGCTGAGTACACGTATTGCTGCGGGTGTTGGTGTTTTGCATGATGCTAATATTGCTTATCTTGATACACCCCGCTCTCTTATCACCGAGGATTATCTTATTCAAGGTCATACACTTAAGCATGGTCCAAATAATTCTCTCATATTTTACTATGTCGGTTATACACAAATGAATTCCTTTACCTAACGGGAACTTCGTTTGTATGGCTGTAAAAATTAACCACAACCTCTAGAAAAAGAGGAGGCTGCACGCAGGAGTACTTCTTCTCGCAGGAGGACGCGCAGGCCGGAGCCCGACCGCGACACCGGGATACCCGCACCGCAGCCATGGCCTATGCATATGGGCCAAGCTACGGTCACGCCGGGTATGGTCCCGGTGGGTACACCACTCCACCACCATTTGAGGTCGGCGGCTCGTCGCAGCAGGGTGCGGGCCAAGCCCAATGGACGCACCACCCCCCGCTCGCAATGGGAGGAATCTCCTCCGATTCGACGTCCTACTCACCACGGGCTGGTGGGCGACGTTCGTCTGCAGCTCGTGATCCATATCTCGAGCAGCAAATGAATGCGCTCACCGAGCAAATGGGACGCATTGAGACTCGAGGAGAGGACGTTGAGTACACTCTCAACCAACACGTCCTGCAGACCCATCAGTGGCAAGAAAACACAAATGCCCAGCTCACCAACCTCACCAACATGACGCAGCAGGCCAAGCCGATATGTTGGCTTACTTTCGCCACAACCGGGTTCGATCCTCGACATCACCCATGAGCAAGAACAAGCTTGGGGGGATGCCATACCCCCCGCTAAGGTATCATGTATCGCAACTTGTATCTTTTCGTTTCTTTTGTTTGCTTGTTCTTGCACCTCTCATGAAAAATACCAAAAAAATGATAAAACTGAAAATAAAATAAAAATGACAAAACTAAAAAGAACAAAATAGTCTTTAGTGTGGTTTTTCTAGTTTTTCGTAGTTTCTCTCATATGCGAGTATGAGTGTTTAGCCTTCCTTATGTTTAGATGATGAATATTGCTCTGTTTTATCTCTTGTTTGTACCTAGTCACAACTTAGTGCTCTCCAAGTTTTTGAGACTTTTGGCTTATGCTTACCTAGAACTTGAAAACTTGTGGCTGCATGGTGCTTGATCTAAGTCTAAGTTGTTGTGGATATGATATGGTACAATAGGGCTGCTATGATCTTGTTCAAAGTACGACTTGACTCCTCCGGAGTTTTATTTTACAAAATACAAAAAAATGATAAAGTTCCTCAATGATCAAAATTCCTACCAAGCCATATGTTGTTCTTACATTGCAAACCCTTACACATATGCTGCTTGTCATTGCATTGAGCTTTATCAAAATTGTGTGACCCTAGTGAGAAGCTTGTCATACTCTCATTGATCAAGATCACGTACACTCCACCTCGCATGCTAAACTTCTACACTGGAAGTTAAGCATACCACCACACTTTCCACCAAAATAAATACTCCAAAAAAAAAAAAATTTCATTGTTACCTCTCTCTCAAAATTTATCATCGGAGACATGGCTATGCAAAAGAAAGAAAAAGAATAATCCCCTGCTCATACAAAAGTAGAGCATGAAAAAATGGGGAAAGAAAGAAAAATGTTGAGAAAAAGAAAGAAAGAAGGATAGCCATGTTCTCCTCAAAAATTCAAAAAGAGAGAGAGGAAACAAATAAAAAGGAGTATAGTTCTTCCACCTCACCACCACCATATACACATATGCACATCTTGATCAAGGTTGTATGACTTGTATTCCCCATGGATCCACTCTTTTGGTTCAGCAATATGTGTGATGCAAGTATGCCTCATAACATCCCTACCTTGAGCTCCACATACAAGCCTTAGAAGTAGGATGACAAAGAGGCAACACAATAATGCCTTGGTGAGGAATATACACTTATTGAGCGATTCGAGAGCATCATTGGAGGAACTTTGCTTTTATTTCAAAACTTTTGAAAACCTCCGGAAAATAAAAGTCAAACAATGGACAAGTGAATGGTGCTCTGTTATAACCGTTCTATCTCTCAACCGCCCAAGACAAGGAAAAGCCATACGCCCCATAAGGAGTAAGGTAAAGGGTGAGTTGCCATGCAACTTTTTCAACTCAAAGGAGAGTATTTTGTTTGTGTGCATGGTACCTATGAGATATGAAACATTGTAGCAACTCCTGATCAACATCCTAAGTCCTACTTTCTTGCTCGGGACGAGCAAGGAGGACAGCTTGGGGGAGTTGTTGACGGTCCTTAGACCCATTTTTGACCGTCAATTAGCTCTATAAATAAGGAAGAACTAACACTTGTTACTTGCATTTTGTTATCAAATAACCTATTTCCACGTGTACCTCTAGATTTGGATGTGCAGGTGGAAAACAGGGATTTCCAGGTGTAAACAAGGCCCAAGGCGACGATTCCAACACGTCCATCAAACGACGCTCGCCGCGGGAATATAATTCAAGGATTAAAGGCCCAGAATCACCCAGAATATCAACTGAGGCCACGCACCTGGAAAAGAGGCTAAAAGGCCGAGGGGAGCCAACCTGCCAAAGCCCAGCCCAGGGGGGGCCAGGGCTAGGTCGGCCCGACCCCCAACCCTAGGTCGGCCGACCTGACAGGGAGGCCCCCTGGGTCCATCTTTCTAGGCGGTTTGCAACCGACTTCAGGAGGTCGGTTCCCACCTGCAATCAATGCCACCGACCTAACGGAACCCACCGCCTCAATTCCACCGCCTTTGAGGGCTATAAATAAAGGGGTACCCCCTCCCCTTGGAAGACACACAACACAAGAGGCTCATTCCCTCCTCCACACATCCAGAGCTAGGGGCTCTCTAGTTAGGCTTAGGCTGAGTAGTTGGGCTGCCCTTTTGGCTCCCAAGTCCCTTGGAGAGTTTGGGGTATATTCCCTTGTATCCTTTTACTCTCTTTGTAAGACTTATTTCTTTATCAATGGAATATCATCGTCCTTGTAGTAGTTATTGCTTATGCTAGTTCATCGTTCATCCTTGATCTTGGATGAACGTTCTTCGTTTTCGTTCATGTTCGTTCATCATTCGTTCATCTTCATCGATGTTCGTTCATGATCGTTCATCGTTCGTTCGTCGTTCGTTCATACTACTCATCATCGGTTAACGATGATCGTTCTTCATCGTCATCGTTCGTCGCTCATTCTTGAGCGACGAACGCTTATGCTTAACGTAGTGCTAGCTTTGATCCTTTGTCTAAGTAATCGCTTGCTAGACCTAGTTGTTCCTTTTGCTTAGTCATCGGTCCATTGTCTTGCAAGAGTGCTCTAGGTTTATCGCCTTGCGAGGGCCTCGAGGGATCTAGATTTGTGGTTAGTTACGCTAGCATGGTGCTAGGGCTTCCTTTCCACCCTTGGATGCGTGTTCGTGCCCCACGGTTTGTAGAGGTAGGCGGCAGGTGGTGACAGCCCTGTCTGTCCCTTGTAATCCTCCCGTTCGGGTATGGCGTAGGAGTATATATGAAATGTCCGGAGATTGGGGCAGACTCTGATCGCTGGATCTCCCGATGATGGCTTGGCAGTAGAAACAGCTTAGTCTTGGCTTGGTGCAGCTTAGGCTATAGGTAGATGCTACGCACGCTACTTGACGATGTACATTAGGAGTAGCAGTTCTTCTTACTTAACCTTAGTCTAGCCTAGAGCCGCCTCTCGCCTTTTATCAGAGAGTGGAAATGCCTGCTGTGTGTGTCGCACTATCCTCTATCCATACATTGCCTTACCCCTGTATTTGGATATTGGTTATGATCTATCATTTGTAACACCATGAGTATAAGTACACACTCGTCAACCACGTCTTCCTTTGGGAAAAATAAATAACGATACCCGGAATACTCTCGGGTGAAATGCTACAACGGGTTATCCGTGCGCTTGCGGATTATCTTTTATGATTAAATACTAATAATACATATCTGGCACTCGTTGCTAGTTGTGGATTATTATGTATCCTAAGCAAGTAACTTAACCCCAGGTATTTCTGACGCCGAACCGGGAATATTCACTCTAGGCCTAACCAGCCTAAGGTGGTGTTTTCTGTTTGGTGTAAGAAATACCAACAACACCGAAGGGCTTATTTTTGAACAACCCTGGGAAATCTTTTGCGATGGGGCTTGGTGCCATCTCGGTGCCGGGGCTTCGGCAATTCTAGTGTCTCCTTCAGGTATCAAGCTTAGATATGCAGTAAGGTTAGAATTCAGCAAAGAAACTGATAGATGCATGTTGACGGCCATTAAATCATAAAATGACCGTCAACTTATTGGCGAATAAAAGGTATGCACCAATGTTTTATGCATTAAACTAATAAAGTTCCACAGTTTTGGATGTGATCTTGTTTTGCGGTACATAGGAAATATTGGTGCAATTGTGCTTATACTCTGGATAAAAAAGCAAATATACAAAAAAGCACAAGATAAACAAGGTCCTGTTCGGACATCTCGACGACATTCGACGCAAGAAATAAGGAATGACTTGGACATCAAGAAATAATTATTCAAATCACAATTTGATCCCTCCATGTCAAAGCCCTCGTCAAGATAGTCAAAATGGGCTTTTGGATCACCCAATTCGGAGTTCGGGAGCAGGAGTTATGCCTCGCGCAAGATTGGAGGAAAATCAGAAAAAAGCTGGCCGGCCGGCCAAACACCTGGCCGGCCGGCCCAACTAGTCTCCAACCGCCTCAATCTTCCTCCAGTCGGTTCCAGAGTCGGTGACAAGCCACTTGACACGCCGGCCAAGCCAGGGGACGTCGCAAGAAGGGAATATTCCCACGAAATGCTCCAAGACCTTCTCCACTCTCCCAAGGCAAGTCCACTATAATAGACGACCCTCCCCTCACTCACCTGGCACCATCACTCTTGAGAAGAGAAGATCCAATGTAGGGTCACGCTCTTTCCATGGAAGATCATTCCACTTGTGTAGTTTAGAGTAGGCTAGTTGGTCATGGGAGTTAGAGTAGAAGTGAGAGCTTCCCTCGGAGTTCCGGAGTTTTCTTCGGATATTGGGTAAAGCTCTCTTGTATCTTTTCTTTTTGATATTAGTTAATATAATTATTTTTCCTATTTATTTATTTTCTCATTTATTTATTTTTTTAGTTTTTCTTTTAGTTTACATTTATTTATTTAAGTGATAATTATAGAGAAATTCTTGTGTTGGTTTCCACGTCTGTGTATGATAGGTCTATCTGCATGGGTTGTTTGCACCGCAAATGCTTACACAATCCACATAGATTTGTTATGCATGGTTGGCTTGCTCTTTTACGTTGGAGTAAGTTATCTAGGATAGTTGCTTGTATGGTTCAAGGAATTATTCCTAGGCGTGAGTGTGCACCCAACCCCACGGAGGATGGTAGCCGCCGCGAGTGTATGTGACAGCTACACCGGTCTCTGTACCACACCAGTCCGGGTTTGGACAGGTAGGGCCTAGACGCGGTCCGTTGCCTGGATACGTTGAACTTAGTTTCCGAGTTGCGTGTCTTGGCGGCGGCAGTGCCCCAATGCACTTGAATGTATCTGTAATGAAAGCTTAAGTAAATAGTTTGTAACCCCTAGGCGGATACCCTTCTTCTCGTTGTCCTCCTAGTTGACTAGTACTATCTCTTTATCTTCATATGGATCCTTATGTGTGTTGCCACCCTATCATCACTCATCTTTACCCCTTCTTTGGTTTAGTTTGCAAGTTATAAATAATAGATTTTTCTTTGTCAATTCACGATATTCTTATCCCTGCTTCTGTGGGAAAATATAAATACGATAACCTTGGAATACTCCCGGGTGAAATGCTACAATGGTGTTCCGTGCGCTTGCGGAATTGAATTTAATCTTTTTGCGTAAGAACCGCCAACAATGCACCAACAACATTGCAGAGTATGAAGCATTCCTTTTGTCCCTTCGGAAATTGAAATCACTGGGTGTCCTTACCTTCGTCATAAAAACTGATTTCAAAGTCCTGCCAGGTCACTTTGACAAGTCATACGTGGCCAGGGACACAGAACTAATCAAATACCTCGAATTGGTGCGAAGTATGGAGAAGCACTTTCGCGGATTCTCTTGCATCCACTTAGACCGAAGTGAAAATGCAGAAGCAGTATGTCACTGGCCAAAGCAGCAGCAAGAAAGTCATTACCCCCCCAGATGTGTTCTTTGAAACTCTATTCAGTCCTTCGATCAAGACAGCAGAAAAGAAGCTTGTCTCATAAAATGCAATATACAGCGAAGACTGGAGATCCCCAATCATGGCATTCTCCGCAATTTTTATGAGCCCGAAAATGAGGCCGAAGACAAGAATGAAACCAGAGCAAGAAATTATACAATCATCGGCGATCAGTTGTATCGAAGAGGAATTGTCAGCCCTCTCCCTCAAGCATCAGCAGAGATCAAGGAAAAATCATATGAGGGGAAATTCATGAGGGGATTTGTGGTTCTCATCGTGGAGTAACATCCATTGCAGCAAAGGCTCTTCGCCAAGGTTTTTTCTGGCCCACAGCAACCATTGATGCGCAAGAAATAGTGAAGAAGTGCGAAGGTGCCAAAAGTTTTTCGCACAAAG